>JAAAKB020259859.1:0-10194 GCA_010014835.2 Apostichopus leukothele
ACGATGGAAATCGTGGATACCTCTAATACTTGGTGTGTGGATTCATAACATTGAGTACAAGACCCCTATTGTTTTTGGTGTATAGCCACGTACAGTAGACTGAAGTGTGTTTATCATGCCATAGTGTTATTGTATCAAAATGGTGGTTCGAGCCATATCTATTGTAACAGCTAGTTCTGGTTACACTAACAACCAGAAGACTAGTGCACTGAAGTCATCGAAACCTCAATGCATTCTGGTTAACTCCCTAGTTAAGTTACATAACGCTTGTCCCTGCCACTTCGATACTGTGGTAACAGTACATAATTTACTTACGTAAGTATTGGAGCACTGACAAGGAGGGTCTACCACATGTATAACAAGAAAACTGTGTTTCTACGTCCAGAATGTTTGCGTTAAAGCGAGCGGGTTGTGCATCGCTTTTGAAAAATGTTGATAATTTAACGAGCAAGGTTTGTGAAGCAAAAATTTCCATGTTATTGTTGTTATAATGATTATCGTGCAGTATCAAATATTAGGTCAATCCTGACGGTGTTACATAAACGAGTATCTATATTCTATATCACTTGGCCTAGTTGCACGAAATCGTCTTTCATACGGAGGCACAGGACAGCATTGCAATTTGCCGCCTGGTAAAGCCTAACGTTAGCCCATCTACAGTAAAATAAAAATGGGGTTGCCACTCCACCCAAGTCGCAACCAACATCCTTGAATGTAGGGACTCATATCGTTGACGTAATTGTGTAGATACAACTCAAGAAACACAACTTCATACCATGGTGGTGTATGCTCTACTGACAGTGACATAATTCATGTAGTTGTAGTCACATATCCCTGCTAATACAGAATACAGCTTTCTTTTCATTAGGATAGGATAATCTGGATTAAGCATTGGCAGTGACTTTCTATCTACCCAGTATCATATGTATAGTTATCATTAACAATTTAGGATAATCTGGATTAAGCCTTCGCAGTGGCTTTCCCATCTATCCACTATGCATGCATACAGTAAGTTAATAGCATGATTTCATTTATACCCTATAATTGGACGTCCTCCAGAATATGTGTCAGTAATAGAGATTGAAGTTAAGTACCACACATTAACGAAACATATGTGAAGTGTAGACTGCAGAGCTAAAGCTAGGATGTTATATACGGTAACATTCGCGATTATTCAGCATTCATATTCCTTTAGAAGACAACCGTAACAAAGATCTCTCTCATGTTGCTCAACATTATTTGGATGGATAACACTATCTTACTGTAGGTTGGCAACAATATCTTGAAAGTTGTTCCATGAAGTTGCAACTCGTCCAAAAAATCCAATGCAACAAAATATTGTAAGTGTTATTTTAATGAGTTATGACATCCATTAATATCAACAATGTTCACAGTTTTGAGGTATTTGTAATTTTTCAATCTCTTCTAAGGAAAGCATTACAAAGTGTTAATTTGATGAATATGTATAACACTGGGGCGCCCCAATTTGATTGGGGGGAACACTGAAAATGAGAGTAATGTCAGAGATGTTATTTCGGAGATCCCGTTGCAGTCACAAACTTTATTGTTTTCCTCTACAATTAATAAAAAGCAACCCCAATATAATAGTGGCAATCAAATGTTCATAGAACCATAAGTTTCAGATAATATATCTAGCATTAAATGTTGAGATGTCCCTGAATTTTATTTATATAGGAATGCAAATCTCATTGTTCTGATGATACCTGAATGACATGATTCAGCTCAAAGGGTATTCCCCATGTATATTGGTCATGTGATATCTTTGCCGTGCAATATGCACGAACGTTAAATATCACCTGCTCGTACGTTTACTAGCCTAAGTGCATATATGAACTCCTATTTCTTGTGAAGCATAGTTACCTTAAAATAACTATATATGAATGCTTGAAATAAAGGGATAATCATCACTTAAGAATATGGTGCAATGTCTATCCTTGTCTCAAGTGACTAAACAACCGTCATGTTAGGATGACTTTTACGTCTTCTTGTCAAAACTTGTTCACTTAAAACGAGACACACATGACATCGAAACAAAGTCATGAGTTATAATTTAGAAGCCTTGGCTGCAAAGCAATTGAAATTGCATTAAAAGCAGTGCAGAATAGTCATGTAACTCATTGAAATTGCTTGAACTCTGGGTCACAGACAATTCATATTCTAGTATACCATGTCACATATAATTTATTACTCTCTAGAAATAATCTAAATTGAATTATTACAACAAGTTAAAGAACCTTTAGGTTTGCAATAACTGTATTTCCTGAGTTGCGTTTCATTAATTTCTTGATTTCACAGGTATCTGTGGCAGGTAGCAGACCATTTCATTTCTCCATTGGTGGATCACAAACTGATGAGAATGTTAAAACTGGACAGGTATGGAAATAAACCTTTGCTGTATAATATAAGAATCAAGCAAGGATTGGGTGTACATACAGTAAAGTGACTTTAAAGTTGGAATCAGTGACACCAATAGTCTCAAATATAAGCATCACTTACATCTCGTTCTGAAATATTTTACTTTTCAATAATTAGTATGTACGGAGGTGTCTGTACAAGAAATGTGCTTTCATTTGTCTCCCAATTAAAGTCTCACTGACATATCACATCACGTCATAAAGAAAAGGAATTATGACTCTAAACAACTTTCACCCACAAAAGATCAACATTTTACTTAATATTCAAGTATTTGCTTCATCATTATCCATTATGACTGTTTACCAACTAAATTTGACCATGTTTCCTGCTAAGTAATTCCTTCCTGCTACAATTATGCAAATACTCACAATACAATTCTTTCTAGGATTGATAGTGAAATCCCTCCATTAATAGAAAGAAGCCTATGATCTGACAATCACAGATTGTCTAGGTGTAATATTACTGTATCCACTTTTATTCATATGACTCCAGAGTTAAACGTGAGCATAGGAGTTAATTATCCTCATTCATACAGACACAAAACTGCATGATCTGTGTCCTTTGTAATGTACAGTAACCTTATGAATGTAACAATGAAGCTATTGTTGTCATCTTTATGATTTCAGATCTCAAGAGACTACCCGGTTATTGACCACACATTCGACGCAGTCGTGGTCGGAGCAGGTGGTGCTGGACTCAGGGCAGCCTTTGGTTTAGCACATGAAGGCTTCAAGACAGCATGTGTTACTAAGCTCTTTCCTACAAGGTCTCACACAGTGGCTGCTCAGGTTAGTATCATGAGCTAGAGGGTTGTGTTAGAGTTGTTTGTTAAAAAACAATTTGACTGTGATACCTACTCTGATCACACAAAGTTTTTGATCTTTTAAGCATATCATTAGAAACATTTGTCAAGCTGTTTGCATGCTTCGATCTTTAATAACAAGCAGGTTAACTGTTGGATGAAGACATACATGTGCAGACAACTTTTGATGAGCTGTCAGGAAAGTGTGACAGTTTAATGATTTGGGAAATTGAAAAATGTTCATTTTATGATACGACACATCATACTGTATGATCAGAGGCTTAGACAAAGAACCTGAGTTAAAAGTCTTGATATGACTGGATATGGGATGAATATCACCCTAAAGGTATGAAATGCAAGCTGTTATTCTTATGGGATGTATTAGAATTGTTCCATCTATTGTAGGTGCAGAAAACTATAAAGAAAAAATAAAAGTGAACTGCATGTACAATCTGCATGTTGAAGACAAGAATTGAGCATTGTTCCTGTTTATTCTAGGGTCTCATTTATGGTAATAATTTATTTTTAATTCTCAAGAATTGAGCATTGTTCCTGTTTATTCTAGGGTCTTATTTATGGTAATTATTTCTTTTCAATTCTCAGGGAGGCATTAATGCTGCTCTTGGAAACATGGAGCCTGATAATTGGAGGTGGCATATGTAAGTGATCCTGTGATCAGTTTAGACAAATTCAGGCTTTATTTCCCATTTCAAGAAATGATACATACACAACATTGAAACTATCAAACAAAATATTGAATACACTAATGATAGGAATCATGCAAAGTAAATCCAAACAAGTCATTACAGGAATTGATTTGCTGTATCTAATGTTAATTCATTAGGGACAGACTTGACATCCAAAACTCTCTCAGGTAGTAATGAGACCATTTATTGGTTTGATTGAACAACAGCATGGTGGATAGATCTTAATATATGTAGGGTAACTGTTGTGTCAGTGATAAACAAAACCCTGAATGGTGATTTAACAGTACCACTTAGCTAGCTGAAGATAAGCAAAACCCTGAATGGTGATTTAACAGTACCACTTAGCTAGCTGAAGATAGAAACTTTGGTTTAGGAAAGAAGAAAGCAATTTAAAAACAGATGACAAAAGGTGAATTTGTTGTAATTCTTGGGATACTTCTCTGTACCTGCTCTCTATTCTGTACAAGCTACAACAGCTAATAAGCTAATAACAATGTGTTGTTCTAAAACACTCATAATATGATTATTGACAGAGGTATTACAACATTGTACATATTGTTTATATTGGGAGGAACAAAAAACGTTGTATGTTTGTTATAAGCTATTTGTGAAGTCTCCTAAGGTAGCATGCTGACAGAACATGTAAAACATTAAAAGTTAAGTTTCTTTGATTCAATGCTGTAGGAGTGAGTAATGAAGTCCAAGCTGCTGTCATTGAATTGATCATACCTGGATTGATTGATTGATTTACACATTCCTAGGTATGACACTGTTAAAGGATCAGACTGGCTTGGAGATCAAGATGCAATCCATTACATGACGGAAGAAGCCCCTAAAGCTGTAATAGAGGTAACAAAACAGGCTGAGGGATCCTGAGTGCCACACGGACATTTTATGAAAATCATCCGTTGTATGCATTGTTTGTCATTTCTCTTTTGAATGCTGAATGTCTGGCTGAAACCTAATAACCAGAAGAGTTGCCATATTTAAGTGATAACCTACTGTTACTGCATATAATAGTTAGATAACGTGTCATTCTGACTGCATTTGACTGTTAATTTCAGTGCAAACAGTATTGTCACAGTATGCTTTGCTTTATATGTCAAATATTCGTGTCAATGTGATGGATGCTTGAAATGCATTTCTCCTTCAGCTTGAAAACTATGGCATGCCATTCAGCAGGACAGAAGAAGGCAAGATCTATCAGCGAGCATTTGGTGGTCAGAGCTATGACTTTGGCAAAGGAGGGCAAGCACATAGATGTTGTGCTGTAGCAGACAGAACTGGACATTCGTTACTTCACACACTCTATGGTCAGGTAAGATAACTTTAACTGTTAACAAGCTATAGCTGGACTGGTTAATTAGAAACAAGCATTTGTGAGGTAAGGTAACCTTTCCTACAGTGACAGTGCCAGATTTCTAATGAGAATATTTAATAATTAAAGGACCCCACCAATAATATGTCCTTACATTACATTGTCATCATTGTTTTTATTTGATTTTACCATATTTAACTTAAAAGGAGATACTGTCTATGATATATGACTGCATAATGTTGGTAAACTGAAACTGCATTATGGCTTGCAGATTGGCTGGCCGAGAGGTTGATTTTACCTAGAGTTAGCTGGAGGTTGTTGATGTGACCTCTCCCATCTTGTTTTCATCTTTTGCAGTCCTTAAAATACGATACTAACTACTTCATTGAGTACTTTGCCCTGGACTTGATTATGGAGGATGGTGAGTGCCGGGGAGTTGTCGCCCTCTGTCTAGAGGATGGTACAATCCACAGGTTCAGATCAACAAATACCATCCTAGCCACAGGGTAAGTTCATAATTTGAGGGTTTGAGGATCATGGTACAATCCATAGGTTCAGATCAACAAATACCATCCTAGCCACAGGGTAAGTTCATTATTTGAGGGTTTGAGGATTATGGTACAATCCATAGGTTTAGATCAACAAATACCATCTTAGCTACAGGGTAAGTTCATAATTTGAGGGTTTGTCATATAAGTAAACCATTCAATCAGGAAGATGATTTAGAGGGTAATACCCTTTGTATAATTAGCTAGCAACTCAAAAGAGGAATATAACAATAAATATCAGTTGAAGAATGTTATGTTAACTATTTGATGGGTTGATTATCATATCCATGGAGTTTCTTTCTAATGCTATCTTATACTGGTGCTGTGCTCAAGTGGATCAAAGGTACTGACTTTTTAAACAATGAGGCTTAGCAATCTGGAGGTTTGGGTTCGAATGTTCGATCCCCAGTGGGTCATAGTGAGGTTGGTTTTTCATCCAAGGGCAATCTGATTTTTCAATCTGAAATGACTTTCTAAGTTGAAAAGATTTCAAATTTGAGTTAAAATGTTGAATTAGAAGCCACCCGACGTGAAAGATGTAATCTATAAGCCTTTGCGGGCTTCTCCCACATTTTTGGTCGCTTAAGCATTGTAAAACTGACGTCCTGATTATTATTATTGACATGTTGCTTTCACGTGTATCTATTTTGGGGTTTTTCTCTCTGGCTTTGTTAGTTACCTTAGATAAGTGCCAGTATATTTCACTTGTATCTATATTTGGTTTTTTTGGGGGTCTTTTTTATTTGAAAAAACTTTATTACAACCATCGTCGCTTAACAAAATAAGTATGAATAGTTATACAGAAATGTGGGATAAGGTGTACCTGTAAGCAGCTTGAAACTAAGAAATGATGAATGTAAATGATAAAATAGGTTGAGGGGAATCCAAAGAAGGTATAACTAGCTTATGTAAGGTCCCCATGAACAAAAGACAGATATAGGGAAAACAGACAAAAGGAAACATCAACAATAGACAATTACACTTAATTATGCAGATGCAAAAAATATAGCACAAAGGCGAATAACAAATTTATGACAAATTTAGTCGTCGGTTGAATACTTTGAAATTAGATAACTTTTCAGATGACATTTAAATGAGATAAGACTGGTTTTATTTTTAATGTTATTCGGCAGGGAATTCCATATTTTGGGGCCTATGTATTTAATAAAACGTTGGCTATATTTGAGACGATAAAAACGAGGGAGAAGGGTATCTCCAGATCGTGAATGATAGGCTGAATTGAAATTGATGAAGTAGTTGTTGAAACTATGAGGGAGCATATTATGAAGATATTGACGTAGCAGTCTGATGAGTAGTGATATCAAATATCATTAATGTTCTCAATAAATAAAAAAGAGGACTGGAATGAGAAAGATAGGAAGTACCGCAGATAATTCTGAGAACACGTTTCTGTAAAATATGAATGTTATTAAGATAGGAAGGAAAGGAGAATCCCCGTAGAAGTGTACCGTGTTGGCTTTGCTAGTTACCTTGGATTAGTGCCAGTATATTTTGTCTTATATCTACTCTGCTATTCGGTTGTGGACTAGAAGCATTACCAAAAGACTACCAGTTGTATTGCATACTCTACTAGAGTATTGAGAGACATCAGAGGGTTTGTAATGCAGGTGTGTGGGGTGTGTGGAAGAGGGGGGGGCAGGGGGGTGTGAGTGGTCTTTTACTTCCGTTCATACTTATCTGTGTTTAGATCTGTGTTTAGATACAAATTTTAAATTTACATAACATCTCTTTGAATCCTTCTGGTTTTGATCAAATTCATATCAACCAGTAACTTTTTCCTTCTTTGTTGACAGTGGTTATGGCCGAGCCTACTTTAGTTGTACATCAGCTCATACCTGTACCGGTGATGGCACTGCTATGGTATCAAGGGCTGGTTTACCTAACCAGGACATGGAATTTGTCCAGTTTCATCCAACCGGTGAGTTGTTGATTTTAGTTTTTTATCCGTCATTGTCTGCAGTAGATCTTGTTGTTTCTCTCATTGATGTCATTTGAATATATTGCATTTGTAATATTTGATTATTGGAAGAGTAAAGATCTTGGAGATGTATCACTTATGTCTCTCTATGGGGCGATATTGAAGCTCAAATTTATGGTGAAAGTGACATGTAGTTATGATATAATGTTCCCTTGTTTTACAGGTATCTATGGGGCAGGCTGTCTGATCACTGAAGGCTGCCGAGGTGAAGGAGGGTATCTCCTGAACAGTGAAGGAGAAAGATTTATGGAACGTTATGCCCCAACGGCGAAAGATTTAGCTTCCAGGGATGTTGTCTCTAGATCAATGACCATTGAAATCAGAGAAGGCCGGTTAGTTTTATCAATCTTGTTTCACCTTTCTAGTTAGAAGCTTCTGTGATTAACCAGAAGGTTTAATATATCATATAATATGCCAGTAATATTTACATAGGAACCTTCATGATTTTACCAATTAATAGTCAATCAAGATTATTTTCATATTTTCTACTTCTAGAGGTGTTGGCCCTAGTAAGGATCACGTCTATCTCCAGTTATCTCATCTTCCTCCTGAGCAGTTAGCTCTCCGTCTACCAGGAATATCAGAGACTGCTCAAATCTTTGCTGGGGTTGATGTGACCAGAGAACCTATCCCTGTCTTACCAACAGTTCATTACAACATGGGTGGTGTCCCTACTAACTATAAAGGACAGGTATGACAAAAAGATGCATTGTTTTAGCTTGTTTTTGGCTCCTGTAGGATAGAGTCTAATGCATTTCCTTATGTATGTTTGGTTTTATGAATAACATTACTGTCATTGGTAAATAATAGACAACCTGCACAAATTCATCATCCAAATACTATTAATCATGTATACAGCTCTCAGCAGATTGATATAACAACATTTTACTCAATCACCTTCAGGTTAACACTGACATTGCAATGCCTAGTGTTACCATTGTCAACTAGTGTTACAATTGTTAACTAGTGTTACCAAATGTTGTTAATAAGTGTTACCATTGTTAACTAGTGTTACCATTGTGAACTAGTATTACCATTGTTAACAATTTGCTTCAAGTGAAAAATGCAATGTAAATCAGCATTTAGAGTTCATGTCTGTAGCTTAAACACATAGAACAGAGGACATAAAACTATGTTCTAGTAGTGTCTTACAAAGTAATGGAATGTCAAAGTAAATCCACACTAGAACTTACATTTTTTTTTTCAGTTCAGAGCAAACAACAAATGACGAATATTTCCAATTTTCTCATGATTATGATCTCTTAGGAAAATTGCAGAAAAGTGCAATTTGAACTTGAGCGTCAGCTATATGAATGGTATTAACGCATAGTCAGTTTTTAATGGTGTGGAAGGCAGAAATAGAATAGAAACAACGTGTACTACAACACTATGTGAAAAAATTAGAATAAGATTTAGTTTCTTGCAACTTGAATATTCTCATCAATGTTTGCTGATATTAGAGAATTAATTGGTCCAGCAATTCAGAGAAGTTATTAATTAATTAAGGCCACTTGTCTCATTTTCTGTTAAGGTGGTGACCCATGCAGACGGTGAGGACCAAGTGGTGAAGGGCTTGTATGCCTGTGGTGAAGCTGCCTGTGCGTCTGTTCATGGTGCAAACCGTCTTGGTGCCAACTCACTCTTGGATCTGGTGGTGTTTGGGCGGGCATGCGCTCACACCATTAGGGATGAAAACAAACCTGGTGAGAAAATACCAGAAATAAAACAGGTGAGTGTTCCTGACTTGAATGTCAATGATTGATATGAAGTGATGATATTGTTACCAAGATAGTGACATAGTTGAAACCATGCTCTTGACAGACATTATCATTATGAAACATACCTGGATTTGTTCCCAACACACCTTTCTGGTATGGTTTGGTTCTTGTCATTAATCTATCATACTTTTTTGTCATTTAGTGGAGGATAATTAATAACATTTCAGTTATTCATTAGCTGATGCATGACACATGTTTTTGTTCTAATTCTTGTCAGCATTATTACTATATGCCATATTTTATACTTTTACAGAATGCTGGTGAAGCGTCTGTGGCTAACCTGGATAAGTTGCGTCATGCTGATGGAAGCATAACAACAGCTGATCTCAGACTGAATATGCAAAAGGTAGATCAATTCATATTAAATAGAAACGTGAAAAGGTGTTAAGAAGCTCAGAATCTATGATGATTCTGTGCTGTGAACGACATTGTTTTGTTTCTCTGAGAAAAGCATGAATGTAGGGTATTATGTCATAGTTGTAGTGATAGTGTGAAATGTGTGCCATATATTACAGAGTGTTTTAGATTATGATTGTAAACACCATCTATTCTGTTGTCTAAATGCCTTATTTATATGTGGTAAACTGGCTTTTATCCTATATATAT
>JAAAKB020259870.1:0-10192 GCA_010014835.2 Apostichopus leukothele
CCCACTGCTCCTCCCTGGCTACGTCCCTGATATTTATATATAAACAGAGGGGCACTGTCATATCGGTCCTTTCTAGTCCGGCCTCGAAAGTTGACAAAACTGCACATCTTACAAACGAAATGTCGCCCACTGTTCGTGTGGCAACTTTACACACCTCTGGTCGTCAACCAATCAGAAAGCTTCTTTGAAGTATTTTCAATTATGTTTGCCAAGCTGAGTTTGAGCTTGGAATTAAAAACAACAACAACAACTTATATCAAAGTCTCCGAAATGTACTGGACTTTATTGAAGACGTGATGTTTTAAATATTTTGTTTTTTACTACTAGCATATAGCTTGAGATATGGAAAATATTTAGAGATCTTTAACATGAACAGATCACGCACATTGAGGATCTAGAGCTGTTAGAGTCTAGAGTTCCATGGCCGTATAAACAGCTCTGCTGGAGTTCTTGTGACAGCGCCATCTATTAAAATGCCTGAAGCTCCCCCGATGTAACTGCATCGATAGGCATGTTATAAGTAATATGTTACAAACCACCACCGATAATATATGTAGCTTGTAGACACTGGGCATAGGATTGCATGTTATGGTAGCAGTCTAGATAATAGTTATTACCAGATAGCTGACAAGTTTGCCTCACATGGCACCGTCAAATGTTCGTGTAATGACCGTGTAGATTTTATGCTATAGAGATCCTGAAGTTTTCGTCACTTATGAACAAACCTCTTTATACGCAGTTGTAAACATTTTGTTTATTTATATATATGTGGTAATCCTGTGTAAATTGTCAGATTCAAAAGCACCAGGGGTGCACTCTGTACAATCATAAACCTTGCCATTTCACATATCAGTAGAATCACTGTCGTCGAGTGCTACGGACTTCGACACAAAAGGTCCGGTGTTTGATTCCCACCATCGCCTGATTAGCCCCCAAAAGGACGAAACCGGTCGTGACTCGTGAAGAGGATTTTTTTTTGGTGTGTGGAACTTGAATTTAATTATGTGTTATTAATAATATTTAATTTAATTATGTAGTGATTTGGTTTATTGCAGAACGCCAAACCTTTAAGTTATTCCTTTCTCAGCATTGTAGACTGACTGTAGGACATGCGTGTATGCTTTTGGTGCCCAAAGCCAAGTTACCCCCTACCCCATTTGTACCACCCTTATGTGCACTTACAGGTGACAAAACAATTCAGGCTTCTAAGACCGCATTAGTCTATTTCAGTGTGTTGGTCAATTAGGATGTTATTAGCGCTATGCAGCCTTACATTATAGAGCAATGTAGCTAACATCGGAAGTGTTAATTCAGTCTTCTTTGTATTAAATAGTCATATGGTTGAATGTTGGACTCCGCAGAGTAAATTTGAATGACTTTAACAGACTAAACCAAAGTATTTACTTTTCTCGGTGGAAATTATTCGACTCGTTTAAGATTTATTTTTCCTGTACATGTAAGGGTGTGGCTGCTACCATATGAACTTTGCACGGATTTCATAGAAACTTGGCCTGACACCAATTATCCCTTATAAGCAAACATTCCACTGCAGAGGATATATTTGATTAAATATTGATTCAGAGACGCGTGGGCGAAGAACTTTCTGACAACGGTATGATTGGATGATGACAATACAAACGAATGACGTAAGATACCGTCAATTAAAACGCCTCATGCCAACATCAACAGACCACCTCCAACAAAATTGGTTTTTCAAATTTCTACAATCTACTATTTAGACCTTTGGCCTTCACAGAAATGTTATTTTACTCATTAAAGGCAAAGCGATATTTAAATTATGGAATCTGTTAACATTCATTATTCCTTGCATAATTTATTCATATTTGACATACGTGTCTGTGTGCTAGTAACAATAAAGACATCAACATGTTAAGTTTGCATTTGCATCAAAGAATTTATTTTTGTAGAAAAAGCCACCAAAGGGAAATAAGACAATTAAGTTATCTGAACAAAGTACCATAGGGCGGTCGTTATTAATAAACACATAACACACTAAAAGAAATCGACAGACAAAACACATTAAAGAAACAAAAGAGGTATGGAATTGAGCCCCTTTTTCTCTCCCTTCACACCCCCCTCCTCCACCTTTCTCTCAGAACAACCGACACTCATGATTACAATCAAATACATTGTCAGCAAAATGTAAATAACCATTCACAGAAATTCAGCAATGTATTGCTAACACAATCCTTTTGAGGGGACAGTTAGGCATAATATTAAATCTTCATATTTTCTAGAGAAAAATAGAAAATGAGTCCTACTGTAAATGTCACCCACCATTTACAGCTAGCATATTCTCTGCTCAGTAAAACGTTATGATTTCCTTAGTAACTGGACAGACATAGACGAATGTTTTCCTGTATTGCACCTGTTGATATTTACATACCAGGTACAGCAGTAGATTGTACACTTAAGGGCATGCCTGCATACACAGATAAAGCTTGTCATACATTTGCAGCTGTTACACACCACCACACCTTCATATATAGATACAATTTCATCTTATTTCTGGATGGATGCCAAGCGTGTGATATTTGCTATTCCATTATTTATTTCAGGTTTAATAAACAATTTAACACAAATAACCACCCCCTGCCCCACCCACCAACCCCCCAATATACAAAAATAACCTCTTTAAGGAGTTAACTCTTTTACAGCAGGGAGGCTTATACTATGCAGAGAGGCAGCCCGGACTGATTTAAAGCCTCTCTTATACATGAGAACATCTCATACTTACTATGCACAAAGTAAACCTCTAAAATTATTCCCTGGAAATGGTCAAGCATATTTACAACAATAACATACATTAATAATATGTACACCCTGAAATGAAGAGGGTTTATGAATGATTTAAGTTGCACTCCACACCCGGTAGCGAATCAACACACCTAGTTTTTTCTAAAACCTGTATGTATGACGACTGACCCACGTATAAATGCTTATGATAACGTCTCTTTTACCTGTCCCCTCTCCCCCTCCCCCTCTTTGGCAAGTCATAGGGGGGACTGGGATTTGAATTTGAAAAGTTCACCATCCCCTTGAATATCAACAAATATCGCTTTCCCATTTTACGGTTCGAGGAGTTCATCAAGTCGGCGCGACGGAAAGTATCAGACTCTGTCCCTTACTCATTGTCCTCTGGAAGAGGACCGATGGCATCGGCATGGACAAAGAAATCTGACCAGTCGTCCAGAATAACTGACCGCACGATTGCCTCCGTTACTCTGTACGGGTCGCAGTTTGAGGCAGGCCGTCTGTCCTCCATGTAACCCTTTCGGTCTTCACCACACTAAAGAAAGAAAAAACAAGGGAATTTCACGGATATGTAAATTAGAAATATTAAAATGTCATTGGAACACCAATAGCAAAAGTCGTTGTCCATACTGATAGAGGGTTTTTTAGAGGGCTGATTGCTGTGCATATCTGTTGAAAATTTCGTAAAAATGCATTTGGCAATTTCATATTATTACAGTCACCCTACCGAGTATATAGATCAATGATTTTGTGACATCTCTGTAACAATTCCTTACCATGAAGAGCTAATAATAACTTACATGTCTTGGTATTCTAATGCTGGCACCTCTGTTTGCCACACCAGAACTAAAGTCACCCAAGCTGGAAGTTTCATGGAGCCCTGTGAGTCGTCTGGCGTTGTCTTTACCTTGGTTGGGATCGTAGGCGAAGATGTGTTTGTCGTGCCTCTTAGCAAACTTCTTCACAGCCTCTTTGATATCTCTGTATCAAGAAGAAGGAACATTGGCTTTAATTAAAAACAGATTGTTACCCCATCCATCCTTCTTCAGCATAACACCATCTACTACTAATAATCACCTACTGCAGTCTTTTGCCACCATCTACTATTAACAATCACAGACTTCAGTCTATTGCACCACCTACTGCAGTCTTTTGCAAATGCAACCAATAAGAGTATGAGCATTATCGTTTCATCAGACAAGACTCGTCATCCTACACACTAACAATGTACACACTGTTAGGTTCAAAGCAGTTACTCCAGTGTTGCTGAAAACTATAGAATATATATTCAGCCATCAAACCATTTGCTGTTTCTTTGCACAATAATCCATTCAGTGATACACATCAAATTCAGTTAACAGAAATCATAGTTGTCTAGTTATGTACATACACGGTACTTATGAACATGTGAGAAGACATGTTTGCACTTTTGAAGGAAGTGCTTTAGTTTAATTACAATCTCTAGCTATTTGAGTCTGCGGTGGATACTTCCCAAGGAACCATGCTACTTACTTGAAGCTACCACCTCTTATTATTATTCACGTCACTTGTCGAGATTTACAACATCCATAACCTTGTGGTATATGTGTGGGATATAACTGCATAAGCATGGGGGATACAGGTGGTTTATTACTGCATTAGCCAATAGGAAGTATTTGTGAAATAAGTACATGAACCTGAGAGATACGAGTGGGAAAACACCATATTACCCAAGGAAAGATGTGGGTTACATGGGCATCATCTGAATAATCTATGTCGGTGGGTCATATGCATAAAACTACCAACAACACCTATTTATTCTTATCCATTACAGGTAATTCACACATTGTGCACTATACTGCCGATAACGGGTAAACAACATATCAGTGAGTGACCCCCAAACCTAAAAATGAGGTTGTTATGTACTCCCTTTGTGAATACTTACACGATGCCGTTCTCATCCCTCATGGCTTGGGTACTAAAGTTGCAGTGAGCTCCTGCACCATTCCAATCCCCTGCCATGGGCTTGGGGTCCAAGGACACCACAACACCAAAGTCTTCGGCTACTCTGTGTAGGAGGAATCTGGCCATCCACAAGTGATCACCCATCTCGATACCTTCACATGGACCCACTTGGAACTCCCACTGGGCGGGCATGACTTCTGCGTTGGTCCCTGCGATCTTGACTCCAGCGTACAGACATGCTCTGTAGTGAGCCTCGACGATAGCTCTACCGTGGACCTTATCAGCACCAACACCACAGTAGTATGGACCTGGAACAAACCCAAATCAATGGAAGCTATTTATTTCAACCATCTCGCACGTTTATACAGACGAACATTTCAAGGGTACGATATCACAGATGAAAGAAACAGAAACTATTTATCATAATAATCACTGTAACCACAACAAATAATAAACAGCAAACAACTATACCGACAAGACAACAGGCATAAAAGTTTAAAAACGTACCTTGGGGTCCAGGGTAACCGAGCTTGGGCCAGCCAAATGGATGACCATCAGGGGAGAGGAATGTGTATTCTTGTTCGATGCCAAACCATGGATGGGTCGATGCAACTTCTGGTTTTGACATAACTTGATTGCAGTAATATCTGAAGTTCTTATCTAGATATATAAAAGAAGATCAAGAAAAGCACATAAATATATATGACTGTGACAGAATCAGCAACAGGTTCAAGGAACTGCGGAAGGGAAGGGAGGAGGGCAGACAGGGAGAGGAGGGGGAGGGGAGAGGAGCATGGAGAGGAGAGGCAGGGAGAGGAGGGAAGGGTTATTTGTGACATTGCTTACAAAAGTTCCAAACTGCTTTTTGTTATGAAACCTTCAAAAGGGAAGACTTTTTTTTAATCTTGTTTGATTGACAAAATGATCAAATTGCTTTAAACATTGAACCATGATGCAGCAGAGTAGTTATTATACAAGATGTCTACCTCAGTATTAGTATGCACCAAAGTACACAAATATTCTCTGCTCACCGAGGGCAAACGGCAATACACAGCGACACCAGTACAGGTGAAAGTACACTGAAGCATTTGTGGAATGTAGACTGCATCCACAGCTTACAGAATTCATGCAATATATTATACTGTAACTTGTCACTGGATCAAAGCATTCAACAACATGGTTTACATTTTCATGTTCGAGGAGTCTCAGATACAGGAGGAGGTGAGAGGATCTCGCCCGTTCAAGTGTGCTCCTGTTTGGTGAAGGAACATTCAAACTTCAATTCCTTAAATGGCACGAGGTCTGTCCTTCAGGAAGTTGTTCATTGATTGTATCTCTATCTGTCTTTCCTTTGGGAACTCTCCTCACATCCCATTATATGTCCACTTCAAAACATGTGATCTAGGTTCGACCCAAACTTTGTATAAAATAGTTCCACAAGACAATGGAGTTCACATTGGATAATCCATAAATTTGGATAATTGACAGAAGTCAGCCCTGCATACAATAGGAACAATCGACCAATTTGACACAATTACTCATTTACTCAACCTGTCATGTGGTTAAGTTGCTCAGGTTAGCACAGAGCAGCTGAACCTGCCGACTACGGTCACATCACATCATTAAAGAAGTATTGACCCCATATTTTGTCATTGTAGAAAGTATAATTGATAAACATGTACACATGTGGTAGGAAACAATCATGACCATATAATTATCCTGTTTGCCTTTGTTAGTAATTTACCTTCCGGTTTCCTGTTGTACTTGTAGATGTCACACAGTACAATCTTGTTGTCTCCTAATCTGAAAGGATCTTTAAACAGGGCCTTAGGTTGTAGGTAAAGGTCGCTGTTCGAGCCCTCTGCCTGGTCAGTACTTGACCCATCGTAGGTCCACTCTGGACAGTCTGTAACAAAAGATATGAACATCCCATTAAAGCTAATTTAGCATGATTATTATAGCATTATTATTTCACAAACATTTGTACTTTATCGAAAGACAAATTTTGCTATGTCATCCATTACTTTAACATCTGCTGCAACTGAACTTGTCTTGACCTCATCAGGTCTTTGGACAAGAGAAGATTGAGGTAATCACCGATTTGGTACAAGCAATTAAACAGCATCTGTTGTACTCATTTTCTTGTTACCAAACATCTTAACTTTAGGGTTTGGTCCACGGTCTTATCAAACCGAATTTGTAATGTGGAGTAATACTCAAAAGTGTAATTGATCAAACTTAGAACAGAGTTAATAATGAGGGAGCTATCAATGAGTTGGTCACTGTAACAAATAAATAAAGAGTCCAGTCACGGGGGTTTTATATTTGTCACTACGTCGAAGTGTATTTGTTGCCAAACTTCAACGGAGTCTTAACAAGATAAAAGAACATGTCTTGTCTTCATGAACTCTAAGTAATAACTGCCTCCCAATCCGTTCCAAACCCTGTTTAAAGTAAACAGGCACAACACGCACCATTCAAACAAATAATGCATCCAAAGCAACACGCACAAGCGACACACGCATAAACAATCTTAACACCCTCACACACACAGTTGATGCGCACATTACTTCAATAACACAGCATTACAGTCACCCAGATGCCATTCCATTCATGAGTTAAACTAATTTCATGTACAATGTTAATTAGAAAATTTCAAAATTCAAAATTCAATTAGCAAAATTATATGTCATTGTCTGCAAGGAAACTTGACTATTCACACTAATGATTTATAACCTGAAAACCAATCAATAAAGAAAACTGATTAAACATCTCACAACAGCAAAGGCATCAGTCACTGAACAGCAGATATATTTGTGGTATCCTGTGTAGAAAGTACTAGAGTTCAGTTCACTTTTCGTTCATTCTCGTCTTTAATTACTTAATCTGATATCAGCCAATCAGATTGCAGGATATTCAATTACGAATCATAAATGTAGGAACGGACATCGCAATATCATTCTAATATCAATTATATATCAGCGTCAGGAATATTTGCATCAACTGCTGACTCAAGAATTGTTATTGCAAACTTCACAAAGTCATTGTTTTCTTAAACTCATAGGCTCATATAGTTAGTCTGACTACATATGACCAATGCATTGATGAGATTTACATCTACAATGAGACAGATCTAACACTTCAAATCAAACATTTAGCGTTTTCGGTTGAGGCTTTGTGGTTGAAACCTCAGTTGGGAAAAGAAGTGGGTTTCAATTGGACTTAAAAACACTGTAACTACAGTGACTACCAGTTTGGGAACATACTGTAATACTAGTCCACATACTAGTAACTGGCATAACGTTACAAAAATGTACAAAATCAATATATAGTAGTAACACAGTTGTTTTAGGCAAGTAGGCCAACTTCACATCAGATTCCCCCAAAAGGGTGTCACAGTGTGAATATATCATTTGCCGTGTACAGAAAGGTATCGACTTTAACAAAGTAAATGCATGCATTGGGCAAAATAAACCAGGACGTATCACACAAGGGCACAGCAAATGACCGTGTACCTGAATTAGTGCATCAAAATGACCATGGTTTGCCTTCTTACCTTCAAATGACTTTGGAACAAAGTCCATCGTCTTTGTTTTAGCTCTCATGGTCTCCCCACTGCCATCAATCCACACGTACATGACCTGTACCTTACCATCTTGAGGCAGGGCCATGTAGTGCGACACTTGGGAAGACTTGAAGGAATAGGTCGTCATATCTGCCATTTTGGTCGTTTATATTACTGTAAATAGTAAATGGAAACCAAAACAATTAACATTAGGCCAAATTTATGCTTCCAATCTGTTGTTAACAATTTTGACCATGGTCAATCTCAAGGAAAATGATGGCAATTCAGTACCACTCGTAATATGTGTGGTAGTGCTGATAGTCGACTCTTTTGTAGTCGATTAATCACATTGCTCTTCTCACGATTACTCGGTTACAGTTATGACGTCACCACTGTCATTTTTACATTGCAAAAATAGTCAAAAATAATTTTTCTCCATGGTGCACTGTCTTTATTTGTTCTTTAGTGTCTTAACGTGTGGTGTCTAAATCATGTTAAAACATCTACCAAACAAAAACTGTGAACAATTTTCAATTTGCAACATTTCATAAAATCCTTCATAGTAAATCAAAAACTATCGAATGAATCTACGAGGCTACTACAACTTCTAGCCCTAATGAAAGCAAACATGCAAACAATAAATAGATGTAACACTTGTAGCAGTTTGATGATTAGTTTTCAAGAGTTTTCTGTAGGACGTTCTAGGCTAGGCTCTAGCCTAGCATGATAGCAGGCACATATTTTGCACATTGAAATTAAACTACACCGCAATCGACACACTCGATCAGATATTCGATAAATGTGAACCATGTCAGTAAGGAAGTAATTATAAACATGTTTGAAGAAATTACAAATACTTTGGAAATCGTAAAAGATTAATAAGTTACGAACTAGCGCAATGATTTAACATTGCTAGGACTGAACAAGCGTATAACTGACAAGCAAACACATGAATCTAACCGGAGCAGGTGCTTGCTGATTTTTAACACAGCACAGTGCTAGTGTAGCATTTTGAGAACCTGTAAACTTTTGCGATATTTGCTGACAAACTGCAAAATGTTGTTTTTGAAAGGTTAGGCTATTTTTCAAAAGCAAATTATGTGTAGTGCTAGCTTGCAATCGAGTAATCGCAACTTAAATTGTGATCGCGATTAATCAAACTTTCAAAGTGTGATCGCGACTACGACTATCAGCACTAATGTGTGGTCAATTAAATTTGCCAGTAAGGGTAATAAAAACTTGAAGGCTTCATGGTTTTTCTGAATTATGTAATATAAGGAGTGGGCCTATTCAACCATGCCTAACTTACATGTATACTGATGAAATGTCTTTTTGAAAGCACTCGTTAACAACATACATTAGCCTAGGCTATCTTTACCAAATACCAGTAAGCTTACCACAATTAGTATCTGAAACAAAGAGTTCTCTGCTTTAAATTAATTTTAGACTAGCCGAACCGATTATTGACAGGGGATTACCAATAACGGTTCAAGATAGTTTGTTACTTAATGTTAGTTTAGACTCTTGTAATTTGCAAAAGAGATATCTAGGAAAGTTATTTCCGCCATAAATTGAAAAATGAAAAGGAATACAGGTACTAGCCTAGGGGCAATAACTTTTAGGCCTAGCCTAGTATAAGTTAATAAGGCCTAAATTAATAGGTACAATTTAAACGTAGCCTCCGCCATTCATCATCACAATTTAGAAATGAAAATTGAAATTTTGCAAGGAGATTAAAATCAACGCGCCAGTAAGACAGACAGAGTGCCTTATAAATACAGGTGACTTCCCAGTAAAGGCTGGTAACTTAGCGGGCCTGCATCAATACAGCTTAAAGCAGCATTTTGCGTCCTTTTCTATGATTTTGTTCAACCTCACTGATTCCACTATGCCATAACGACATACATA
>JAAAKB020259881.1:0-10191 GCA_010014835.2 Apostichopus leukothele
ACAAGAAGAAAACTTCACTTGCAAGCAATGGAAAGTTAACTTTTTCAGAGCGCGGCACGCGGTTTGGGGCGAGTCTTTAATGGCTTGGAACTGGTAGGCAGGTGAGTCTGTGGTGCAGGAAGGACTGCCAGGTTGAGACGCAGAGTAGCAGATTTTCACTCGGTCGGTAATGGGGCTACTTTCGTCGGAAGAAATTGTTCTGTCTTTTTTCAAGGCTCAAGTGCAGCAGGTTGGATCACTGAGCCGACAGTAATTCATGACCCAGTCCGCCCTTGTATGTCCAAGACTTTATATCAAAAATTGTTTTTATCAGATTCTCAGTTGGAAATGAGTAGAATTGGTAATAAATTAGAAGTATTTATATGGTATGTGAGCTATAGTTTGCACATGAGCATATATATGTGGGTAGAATAAGTAAAGTAAAGCTGTGTTTTGTGTTGCATTCCTAAATATTTTTATTCTCATTGATGAAATGTGGAATTTGCTATTTCAGTTCATTTTGCAACAGGCAGGAATGTTGACTTAAGAAATTAATTACCTATATTTATTTTGTGGAAACCTAAACTTTTTCTCTGTTGGATTAAACCATTGGATACATGCTAATCAGGTAAATGGTTAATAGTCAATACACCTGTATGTAAGTTTGAGGCGAAGTCCATTTAATATCTGTGAATTGTTATCACATGGTTTGGTCAGAATTCCAAATATTCCAAGCCCAACTAGCAAAATCCAGCTTGAAGGAATGAGCTGAGCCAGTTTTATCTCTAGAAATGGAGCTTGCATCACCGTATGGTAATATCCTTTGTTTTCTGGTCTTTGTCTATAGCTGCACCCACCAAGACATAAAGTTGATAAATGTTTACTCCATGTTTAGATTTATCTTAGATGAAAACAGCCAATAGTGAGAAGGAGTCTATTTACATTCTCTGTTTTATATTTATACGCAGGCCAAGGTCACCAAATGGAAAGGGAGATACCCGGGAGGGACGTATAATTCTGTGTACCATTCGGCAAGCAGCTGGTACTCACCGAGTAATTGTTACATCCAGAGTAAACTACTCAATAATAAATTAAAGGTGAGATCTAAATCAGTGTCTGCTAGTTTCTTCTCTATTGTCATTTAATTCATTATATGTAGTATGGCAGGAGCTGGAATACATGGCAACTATCACAGGCCTGTCTACTGTAGTAATCCTCTGCAGTAAACACTCATCAAGAAGACAAGGCTTGAAATAAGCCGCTGCTCAACCGTAATCATCATACCTGTAGAGTTTCAAATGAGCTACAAACTCTTAGGACAGCAGTCAACAAACTTCTTGAGATGGCAGTCAACAAACATTTGGCCCATAACTAAGAAGCTTCCATGAGGACTGAGTCACGACCCACCGGGTTGCATGAAGCTAGTTTGCAACTGCCAAATTTGTAGATAAATTTTCCAACGTCTGGAAAATCCCTCGCTTCACTGAAAACTCTTTCCAACACACTAATGAGTCCACCCAAAGTTTGTGGACGGTCGTTTTAAGATTAAATGAACCAATGAGCTAAGCTAAACTGATGGGAACAAACTGGTTGTAGATGATTGAGAATATGCTACTGGTAGTGTTGACCTGACATGGTCAGTAAATTTAATTTGGATTCCTGTGACGGACAAAGAATGTATTACAGTTTAATACCAAAGCAGGTAGGGAAGTGGGATGGGTTGGGGCTTTGTTTGTTTCATCAGGTTTTTTTGTTTCTATTTCATCTGTATGATATATGAAATGTAGACAGATTCCCGCCCCGACAATATCTGGCTGTTTTGATGGTGGAAATATTGCAGCTTATATAAATTGTTAAAATGTGGTCAAACCTTGATTACCTTTATAAGTGAGTTTTGGAAGAAGTCATAATGGTGTGTATGTATTTCCAATATTTAAAGGTCGGAGATCGAGCTGTGGTTGGAATCTTGTCGTCCTGCTCATGTAACGTCACGTTTCACTACCACCTCATGTCGCGAGGAGATATCGTCTTCTCTGGAGTCAAGGAACCAAATCCAAATGATATTTCTATGGTCGCTGTCAATGGTAACTTTTGCTAGTGCTTTCATTTGTCTTCTCATTACAAGTTCTTCAGATTGGTTTCTGTATTTGATCTATGGTAAACATTAAATCCAAGCACACGTGTGGTAGGTTTGTTTCATGCCACATAGCTAGTAGAGACATTGAGGATGGGCAGATATGTCGTCATAGTCATTATGGAACCAACGTGAAGCACCTCCCACCTTCCGAAGGTGAAGATAACGCTCTTTTTTCTATATATTTAATGGCCTTCTGGAAACATGTTTTAATGGACCTCAAATGAGTGTTCTTCTCAAAGTGTTTCTCTACAAATTAATGACTTCTAGTAACTTATTGTTTACATAACTGAGAAATCGTTGGTACTTACGTCAGTGATAATATTTAAAATAAAATAAAACTGTTAGCAAACTGCTTATCCACTAGAGAGCCTGTGTAAGAGGATGTGTAAAAGTAAGTTGGCCTGACGTCAGGCCAACTTACTTTTACACAGTGATAATATTTGTTATTTTGTCTTTATATGGGAACATGTTGGTCAAATGGAAATGGCAATGAACTTGTCACCTAAGGATTGTAGGTTTGAGTTCTGGTCAGATCTTTATATTGTTTCATTGGCACTTTATCGTCGTTGCCTCACTCCACCCAGATGCATAAATTGGGACCGACGAGGTTTCTGCGTTAGACGGTTTTGTGGCTGCAACCTATGGGAAGTCCCCTAAGGGACACATAGATGTGGTGTGCTATAGTGTCTGAGGACCAACTGTTTCAGTTGTGCACATTTGGGTGTGTGGGTGTGAAGTTACCAATGATCAGGAGTTAACTGTTGTTAAGTTGTGTGAACAGGCCTTGCCTTGATACAAGACCTTCAGTTTTATTTTTGTAAATAATTATCCATTTTAAAGTATGATAATATATACATGTCCAAAGAGGCAGTTTGAAGATCAACATGTATTAAAGACAACAAGAATGCCACAATGATACAGTGTTCTCCATTTAAATGAAAGGATCTTTCAGGACTGAAAAACTAACAGCTACATCCTTTGATCATGGACCATTCAGGTCTTATTGGAATAGGATTTGATGGATATGCATCGTTCTTCTTGTTCTTTTAGATACCATTCTATGCAAGACTGCCATTACGTTTGGTGCCACACATGCCATGGCACCTGCCACCCAGTTGGTTGTGTACTATCTAAAGGAAGATAATGAAACAGTTGCTGACCACCTGCCATTACAAGTGGAACCCAGTTTTGAAAATGAGGTAGGTTACATCAGCAGAGTTAAAAGTTGACTATTGGTTTGGGTTTTAACTGCATCATGCTGACCAAGATAAGTACACATAACTGAATGATCTTAACTTTAGTTAAAGGTGATCGGTATTGACACTATATAATGGCAGGAAGACAAGTAAAAGTCACACATGCTTCAACTTTCACCAAACCATTTTTACTATCACTTTCAAAGTATTATACCCCAATGAATCATTTAATTGTATAATTAAAAGGCTATTCAATGTCTGGACGTAACGCAGACCCACCAGGAAAGTACTTTTGCCAGTTTTCAGCGTTCTCAAATTTCGGGGCCAATACAGATGTTCTTTAAAGAACAAACCACTTGGCTCCTAGCTGGACAGTTGTCAGCCATATAGTCCAGGTCAGAGAGATTCTGTCCTTCAAATTTATATGTAATATTTTGTAGTATTAGATGCCAAATTACAGGAAAGCAAATCCTGCTCTGGAAGGTTTCAGAGTGATCATGTATTGAAGCAGGAAATCACATCTTATTTCAAATACAACCAAACGGTTTTAGACTTTGCTCAGACAAGATACACTGACTAGTTCAATGTTTTTTGTGAAAGCTATAAAGGATTTCTTCATGTACAGTAAACTAAATTTGTTTTGGTCAATTTTTGTAAATAGGTATAAGAAAGAGATACCTTTTCAGCATTGACACATTCTTTTAATATGAAAAAAAACCCAGTTACCTCAGTTTATTTTATCACTAAGCAAATGTGAAATTAAATGCTATGATAGTTTTGTTTTCTGTTAGGTGGGAGTCCAGTTTTCCTCCAATCATACATCTCCAGGGTCTAAGCTTACGATGACTATCACTGCTAAGCAGGGATCATGTATCTGTGTGGGATCAGTCGACCGCAGTGTTCAGCTGTTACAACCTGGATATGAACTGAACTCAGCCAAGGTAGGAAATATTACATCATGTCAAACTTCTGTTGCCCTATAGTACTATGGTATTCTTATAATCATCAATTCTTATATGATATTAGTGGTATATTATTATATGTCACAATATAAATCATTTGACATTATTGAATGTATGTTATTAATATCATGTTATTGATGTTAGATTAAAAGGATGTCATGTTACTGATGTCATATTACATTGTTGATGTCATATCAAACATGACATGTTGTTGATGTCATATGTATAGTGGTGTTGCATCTTTGATGTTACATTAATGATGCCATATCATTGATGACAGATAACTGTGTTGATGTTGTTATATATATTATTTAATGGCATATCGTAGATGTCATATTGTTGATGTCGTCATCCATATCAGATGATTGATGTCATGAATATTCATTTCATGTTTAATAGTGGTTTTGTATCTTTAATATCATATAAATGATGTCATATTACATTGCTGCTGGTGCCCTTACATTGTTGATAGGCATATCATAGCTGTCATATTATTTATGCCATGTTATCCATGGTAGATGATTGATGTAATATTATTGATTTAGATCATCGTAGTTCTTTCCTTGAGGTCATGTTTTGATACATAGCTGACCAAAGACTATGACTATAACTAGTGCAATTAGTACATGTACGAAGAATCCCTCAACAAATTTCCTAACTTTCTCTTTTTGCAATTGCCCCCCGCTGCAGAATGTGGCAGTTTATTGACTATGTAATTACATTTCCTCCCTAGATCTTCAGCGAGATGAATAATTATAACTTTTTGGAGCCGCCTCGCCCAGAGACTTGGTGGACAACCAGAAACAAGAGGAATACAAATTGGAGGGGATCTCTCCCCACAGACTCATATGAAGCCTTTAAGGTATGTACCTTAAGCTTGGCTGTTTGTCAGAGAGCGATTGGAGGTAATTTTCTTTGTGTTATATCCCTTGAAATTGTAACAAATCCTTCAAATTTTGCTGTATGCCCTAAAACTTGTGTTGTATATTCTTGAATTTATGCTATATCCTTCAAATGTGATACAGTTGCTATGATACAGTTGCTATGTTTACAGTAGCTATGCTAACAGTAGCTATGCCTACTGTAGCTATGCTTACAGTAGCTATGCTTACTGTAGCTATGCTTACAGTAGCTATGCTTACAGTAGCTATGCTTACAGAGCTATGCTTACTGTAGCTATGCTTACAGTAGCTATGTTTACAGTAGCTAGATGTTTACAGTAGCTATGCTTACAGTAGCTATGCTTACTGTAGCTATGCTTCTGTAGCTATGCTTACAGTAGCTATGCTTACAGTAGCTTTACTTACAGTAGCTATGCTTACTGTAGCTATGCTTACAGTAGCTTTACTTACAGTAGCTATGCTAACAGAAGCAATGCTTACAGTAGTTATGCTAACAGTAGCTATGCTTACAGTAGCTATGCTTACAGTAGCTCATGTTTACAATAGCTATGCTTACTGTAGCTATGCTTACAGTAGCTATGTTCACAGTAGCTATGTTTACAGTAGTATGTACTGTTTCCAGTGCAATGAATCCTGTGATGTAATAACAATAGCACATTATATGTTGTTTACATTTGACATTGTTGTTAATATATTTTTATTGACACTGAAACTGACAAACTTAACAAAGGCTTGCAATTTGTTGTAGAAGATTAACCTAGGCCAAGACTAATTAAGATTCTGCATGGTAAGTCTTGGGATCCAGAATATGACTTCTTACATACATACTGGTATCATGTACCTATTATTCTACAAATTAAATTTTTATGAACCAAAAGAATTGAAAAGAGCAAAGAAATTTGGCTAGAATTAGGATTCCGAGCATCAATGCCTCAGGATCACAAAACATTTCAAAGCAGATTGGAGTTTGGAGGAAAGTAAAACGTCCAATGGTTACATTTGTTAGCTTGTATGCAGTATTCAACCCACAAAAGTAAGTAATTTTTATAACAAGCTGAATTTAATGTGAAAGATATGAAAGTTTCAGCGAGTGAGTCATTTTCTTAAATTTGTTCCTTTTCTTTCTTTCTTGAAGGCTACAGGACTTCATGTGATGACTGATAGAGCAAATCTGAGGTTCCAACCAGTGATAACTAATCCTGGTAAATTATTACTATTATTAATATTAATTATTATTAATGCTCCAGGGATTTAGCTGCAGTAACGTATGATGCAATTTGCTTGAGGATGTTTGTAGTCTATCATATAAGCTGATAAATTGGGTTTGGATAAGGTGGAGTGAGGGATGGGGGCTTGGGAAGGGGGAGGATAGTTAGTGGGAGAAGGGTTGTGAGGTGGGTGACGTGGGTTGAGCTAATAGATAATTCAATGCATAAATAATATATAGTAAGACTTTGGCTGATAATTCATCACCTGTCATTTATCTAATCCAGATCTTGAGTATGTCGATCAGGTAATTAAAATTTCAAAGGAAGTTGCTAGTTTAGGGGTTAAACAAAAATGCACTCTCCATCAGTACAGAACATCCTTGTTAACCATGCAAGTCAGATTGTGGGAAACCTCAGAGATTTTTACCCTTGTTTCTATATCTATATATATTAATCTCAGAGTAGAGAATGTCAAATTACTCAAATGAGAATATAAACTTTATTTATATTATCAGTTTTAATAGTAGAGATTTGGTTCTGTCTAAGAAGATCATTGAAGTATTATTAAGATGTGAATAAATATCTTGCTTAGTTTCCTCATGGATGGAAAGCCCTCTGTACTTTTATCCAGCTATGGATTAAAACCTCCACCTTCCAGTTGCATAGCTGCATAATTGTGCCTCTGTATTTGGTCATAGGTTGTTATACAGCCTAACTTTTTGTCATTGCTTTGTTAATGAACAAATGTGTTGAATTTGCTCATTGGAAAGAGGTATTATCAGTTTGCTATGTGAAATTAATAGTTGCAATCACAGATATCCTGGTTCATGTCTTGTAGAGGAAAGACCATCAATTTACCAGTCTCTTAAAACACGCCAGGACGGAGAGAGAGTGTCTCGCAATGTTCGCAGAGCATATTTTCCTGAGACATGGCTGTGGGATTGTTATAATATGAGGTTAGTTAAAGTCTGTTTCACATGGCTTATTAAAATGCCGTTTTCTAAGATGCTAAGACAGTAGAACGGTCAAAGTTGATATGAAATCACAATTCAATTTTTGGTTGGAATAGTGGCATTGATGTGTTAGGTTTGTTATCACAGCTAAAAGGTGGTTGGAATAGGGGCTTTGATGTGTGTTTGTTATTAGAGCTGAAACAAGGCCTAGTGTGGTTGGAATAATGGCACTATGTGTTAGGTTTGTTATTACAGCTATAAAAAGGCCTTGTTTGGTTGGAATAGTGGCTTTAATGTGTAAAGCCTAGTGTGGTTGGAATAGTGGCAATGATGTGTTAGGTTTATTATTACAGCTGCATAACCATCTGTAATGAAGTTTGGATCTTAAATCAAATGTCTCCCTACCAAAGGATGCTGTGATGATTTCTGGATGGAGAGGAAATCTGGGTCTTTTCCTGCTAATAATCATGTTTCATTAGAATAGTTTTACCACTACCTTCACTTACGTTGAAGTCCAACGAGTCGAACTATGGGAAATTAAGCTCTGCCGCAAGGTTCAAACAAAAGAAAGGGGAAATTTAATTATAATGATGTGATTAGCCCACTTTAGTAGAATGAAATGGTTTGAATTGAACTCGATTATAGCCTACGGACCTCACTTTATTAAAACAAATCTTGAATTCTGGGTATGCAGCTTCCTTATTGACTTAGTTCAGTTTTCAAACTCTGGTTAACTTTGACATGCTTCTCTTTCTGTAACCATGGTCATCTCACCAGATTATTTCTTTTGATTTCTTTATGAGGTCTATTGTTTTTCATTTTGCTGCTAAACCAGCCAGTAACCTCACGTCTATGGCAACAATCGTTTCCACCCAATTCCTATATGCAAATCTAAGTCCTGACGATTATTTTAAAAGCAACAACATTTTTTGAAGATCTTACACAATAATCGAAATTGATACTTTTAAAAAAAAAAGCAACAAATTGTTTCAATTTCATTAGGGTATTCAATGCTGTCAGATATCATTTAAATTAAAAGGTTTATAGCAAAGATTATTTATTATAAAGAGTGGTGATACAAATTAGGACATTATAAAGTTGTTTTTGCAGCTGATAGTTTAAAGAAAATTTTTTTTATGGAAAGATTGCAGCTTGCAAAATTCAGAAAGGAAGTCTACTTTTGTGTCTGCATTTAATGCACTTTATAAATAAATGATGATATACTGTGACATCAGTAGTATCCAATTTTGTAAGAGCTTCAAAGTAATAGACAGTAAAGAAAACAGCAGAAATTTAGAAAATTGAATCTTTTTGCCCAAACAGGATTCCAAACCAATTCAAAGAAAAGAGTCATAGCAGAAGGATACTGGTATTGAATATTTTTAAAACATAAAGGTGCAGTGGGTTTTCATAATAACAACAATAATTTCGTGTTCTGTTTTTGCAGTTCTACCCGAAAGCACGAACAGTTTAGAGTTCATCTCCCCGACTCGATCACAACATGGTCCACACAAGCTTTTGCTTTGTCTGAAGTACATGGATTTGGTCTCAGCCAGATATCACCGCTCGTGTCGATCAAGAGGTTTTTCGTGGACTTTACTCTGCCCTACTCTGTGATACGTGGAGAGCAAGTCAGATTGCCCATCTCTGTTTATAACTACCAGGATATTTGTGTGCAGGTACGTCCGACATATTTGTTGCTGTTTGTGTCCCTTTTGTTTCCATTTGTTTTGTTTGTGTGCATGTATTTGTCTTTGGAGAAAAACCTGAACAATTATCAACTTAATAATAAAATAAAAAACCCTCCATGTGTTTTTTTAAGCAACAATACAGCACTGATGAATGAAGGATTAAAAAAATAAATTTTTGATTGATGAATCCTTTTTTGCAATCTTGGCTGTTTTCAGGTAACTCTGACTGTCATGTTGCAAGAGGGTGCTCGATTTTGGGAAACCGGAGATCAGACCAGAACCGAAACACTTTGTATGCAAGAGCACGAAACCCAGACAGTTAACCTGGAGGTTGAATTCAATCAGCTGGGCAAAGTCCGTATGCTGGGTAAACTTGTCTCCTGTTTAATACCTTGTTCATTTCAAAAAAAAAATTCTTCATGGTTTGAGGACTTAAGTAGAAATACAGTAATACATAAACTTTCATTGTGTACCTCTCTTAAAGGTGCAGTGTTTCACTCGTCTGCTCACCCCGGTTCTCCCCCCTCCTTTTTGTCCTTAAAGGCATTGAAGACTCGCCCCAAACCGTGTGCCAGGCTCTGAAAAAGTTAACATTCCGTTGCTTGCAAGTGAAGTTTTCTTCTTCTCGTTACAAAATGCAGGCAGTAATGAAACGTGATACCTTGTTATCTTTTATCTAGACCTGAGATGTCCATCGCTGCTATATGTACACTGTGTTGTGGGTATTGACCGTAGCTGTATGTATTGACTGTACACTAGTGTCTAATTGTTTGTGTATTTGCTGGCATCGATGGTGGTGTCTAACACTTCTGTTACACCTCATTCGAAACTAGGTCAGATACCGGCATGAGACGTTTCTTTGTGCGCGAGTCTTCTCACCCTTTAAACATCTGAAAAGTGCAAACATTCACAATACTTTCCGGAGCCTTAACAGCTCTCTCGTTATACGAGAGAACAAGAAGTCTCCGAAAAGGTACATTTTAGGATTGGATTTTACCGTGGTGTACAGGAATGTATACCGGTCAGGCCTCGACAAATACGGTCGCCAACTCGCCAATGGCGACTAGAATTTTGCGACTGGCGAGGAAAAAATGCATTACGCTCGACATTTTGGCGAGTGGCTCATTCGCTCACTGCCTTTATACGATAGGCTTACTATTAAC
>JAAAKB020259892.1:0-10191 GCA_010014835.2 Apostichopus leukothele
GGTCCTTGCAAGGTCCTTTTTAAAAAAAAAAGTTTGTGAAAACAACAATTACTTTCCCCATCCCCCCCCCCCCCCACCTGCCCCACCCAACGACTCACCCCTGTCTCATTACCAGAAGCCCATATACTATTCCGACACTTGATTAATATTGAAACAAACGAAGAAGGATGAAGGCTAAAGAAGAGACAGTAATATTTTATGATAAATTTGGCATCAAATTCAGGGTTTCAAAATAAAAGACTGGTTTCTCCTTTCACCTCTCAAACAAAGGAACGTCAGAAAATCTTCAGTTTTAGGACTGCAGTTGAAGATGCTGTCCGGGTCACCGCCACCTGGACTCAACTTTCCAAGTTTAGCTTTCAAAATCGGTGCAGAAAGAGGTGTGGGCTTATTGGGCGATGCAGAAGGACTGTAGGAAACCGCAAACTTTCTCTGCGCATGAATCCTGTCAAATGAGGGCAGTAGAATGGTTATTGATATTAAAGTCGATTACTTAGATTCAAAGGTCCCTATTAAAAATCGGTGAATTAGTGACGACATTAAATTAACCAATAATAATTGTCCACTGGATAAGCATACTGTACACTTATGTGGTTACTGTTGTCACATTGGTTTCCACGTTCCTACAGCACTCGTCCGATCAGCATACCATGAGGAATTGGAAACTGTTCTCTCCAGAGATCATTTGTTTGAGGAAATTCACGGAACAATTGACTGGTTCAAATTTTTGGCGGAACACCAAAATTAATAGAATGGTCAAATGTCCTGCAAAGTTTAAACTGAGCTGGCTCACTGGTCACTTGTTAGTGTGATCACACTACCAGACTATTCAGATCATCTTTTCCTGCTTTTTAACACAGAAATTGTGTCAACGTTTTTACAAACCTTTTCAAAGCTTTTTCCACACTTAAATCTCATAACGGTGTGTAGTTCATTAAGGTCTACCAATCAACTTTTTTTCCCAAATATTTTCATAAAATGAAAATCTCATCTTTTGCAGTTTGCGTTGAACACACGATTAATACTAATATGAAATGCTGAAAATGGAATGGATTAGTCATTGAACTGGTCATTAACTTTCACTTTTTTTTTAAAATGCTAGAAAGCTGTCTCTTACACCTTTATCAAGTGCAACCTTTTATATTTAGCCGGGCTTGGTACTTTGTTAAAGTTGTAATCCAATGTTTCATGAAACCTACTTCAATCAGCCATTTGAATATATCTCTAACAAACCAAAACTGCTGTACTGGATACATGTGTGGCCAAAAAATGAATAAGTTGCTTTTTCTATATTCTGTTTCCGTTTTGGTTTTCAGTTATCCTTCCTATTAAGTACCATTTGTTTTAATCAGGAAAACTCCTCCAAAAGTGAAGGTGATTCATTTTAATAGATGCCTAGACGAAAATACATCACTGAAAGAGTAACTTTTTAATTCATATAAACAAATCAGAGAATGTTTTCGTCTCATTTTCATTTTGCATTTGCACGGGATAATTCAGAAATACAGATTTGATGCAGCAATCGGTACACTACTGCTTCTTTAAAGATATTCAACGCATCACTGGAAAATTGTATTATAGATACTGAACTGGTACGACATTTAATACTGAATGCAAATCAATTACGAATGGATGCCCATGGTTTTTTTTTTGGGGGGGGGGGGGCTGATATGTTCTATTACATTTCATAATTTGTGTAAACTGTCATTCAAAGTAAGATATTGGACAACATGAGTGTTCATTAAAATTTAATTGCAAATTTACCCCCCCCCCCCCACTCCATGCAAACTGTCTATACTGGCTTATATCATCTGGTCATTACTGCTCAAATTGATTATAATTTACTCTGAAACAATTCCTATCACGAACTAATTTTGACGGTTGACAATCTTTACGATACTCTTCCATTCCATGGATGTATTCAAAATTCTGGAACGACGTACTTAGGTTAGAGTTACCAATTCATTTGATGAATGTTCTAATTGTGAAAAGGGTCTGGGCGATCGAAAGGCCGAAAAATCCTTACAGATCCAGTAATGACTCGCTCATTAATTTAAAGCGAGTGTCATATTTCGATGAACCGAAATAGATCTTTCAGAGTATATTATTCCTCAAACTTCATATAAATAGCTGACTCGAGGCAAAACGTTGCTCAGAGGGCTGATTAAGTCTTACGTACATCATCATACGATGGAAGTAATACCTAGATTACAAAAAAAACAGGTAAATCATTAATTTTCTTCGGCAGCATTATTTATTTATGTGTACCCTGATAGCTGGTTTCCCTGATAGATTGCTTCTGGTGCTGGGACATGTACACTGTTCTTTATGGAATACAATCATTTACTGCTGTACTACTATCCTGTGGTGTAATGCATCAGACCATGAGTTTAACACTACAGTGTAATTACAGTCCAGTCATTGGGGCAATTAGTCATGTCTAGACTGACCCCATCCTCCCCCCCCCCCTCTCCCTGTGTCATATATTACTGTTATCCAGACTACATGCTGAGACTAGACCACTCTTGAAAATACTAAAACTGTAACCAGTAAGAAAAAAAAAACCCTGGAGCATCTCACTACTACTACTGCTATGTAGTACTGACAATTCCATACTGTAGACTTTGCTTATCAGCTACGGCTTAAAACTTTTAAAAGATTTGTATCTACACAGACACTGGAAGACTCTACGTCTGGTATCCAGCTGAAATTCATGACAGTCGGTAAGTAGACTGCTCGACAGGACGCCACTCTTTCATGCAAGACACGGACGATACTTGTTGCCGAAGGAACACAGAAACTGCTCCACGAAATGCTGGTTTGATCACCTTAGCACGAAAGGTAACAGTGGGATACTTTGCCAGCCTGGGTATTTTAAATCAGAACCACAACAGATATATATATGCCAGTTATAAACTCCCTTTCAGAAGACTTGAAGCAAACTGTACACTATTCTACCATTTCTCTGGGGAAGTCGAAAGCCAAACTGTAAAATAAATTACGATGCAGATGACATTAAATCTTTCATCTTTTTTTTCTACTTGAATATTCTTCTTTTATTTAGTTATTTTTGCTCTTTTTAGGTATCTCATTCGTTCCACCTTTATTCTTTTTCTGGTGCGAACATTGCGAGACAAATTAGGTCAGCTAGTTTAGTGGACTTTCGACCAGATCAGATGCTACTTGACAGGATAGCCCAGAGGGAAATTTATTTTTGGCTGATGGTAAGAGTTCATATTTTCAGCATCCTAGTGAAGTTTCCCTTCAATTCCTATGTATCGCTTTTTTAAGAGATAACAACATTTGAAATTGAAAAGTTTTGTACCATACATACCATACTATACCATAGATGGACAGTGACAAACTTTTGTTTCTCCTTTAAAATATGTCTTCACTTTTCTTCTTCAAAATTGTGATGTATTCACCTAAATCACTGAAGTTTTAATAACTTCACATCCCCTAAAGCAAAGTTGGAACCCTGTTCCAATCCAAAGTCAAAACGATACAGTTAAAAAAAAATATAAAAAAAGGAAAAAATACTGAAAATCAAAACATTTTGCTGTCAATGCACAACTATAACATTACACCTGTTTGCTTCAAGTTCACTTTATCGAACAAACCATCAATATCCCCAAAATGCATTGCGAGACTTGTATATGCAAATTTCAACAGGGTGTTAGGTATATATATATATATGTTCTTCTTCCATGAGTAACATATAAATTCTCCTTAGGACTATCCCTTTTAAGTCGCAACACAGTAGGAGATTTTTTATTAAAAGTTTCATGATACGAGTGAAGTGTATCGTTCTAGGTATTTTATCGACGTAGCACTTTATGTCATCCTCTCCTCTCTCCTACACTCGGTCATCGCCGCCGACGAGATGTGCTATATTTCATCTTTCATCAGCAAGACTGCTTCATCCTATTATGTAGTCATATGATATTATATACCACAAAATCTGTAATCTATAGCTCCCCATCACCGATCCGGGACAGACAATAAAATGGGGGGAAAAAATTGGAAATATTTACTACTAAATTTTTTTTTCTGGCTGCTGAAGTTGGAGAAGTGGTCCTGATGTAACCATCACCGTTTCCCTGACATGAGATACATACTAATGGGTGAAACTTATATCCCCACAAGCAGCACTTTTGAAGGAGTAAAAAGTCATTAGGTTGGGCACATGACCAATCTAAAGTAATGCACCCCTTTGGTGTACTGTGACATGCTTAAACTGACTGAGAAGTCTGGGTGATTCTGCCGGCTACAATGAGATTCACAAAAGTTAAAAGATCAGAAGGGCACTCACTCCTCAGATGTGTGATATTCAGGGAAAAGAACTTTACAACAGGAACAATATCTTTTCTGCTTAAGGAACTTTTTCATTTCTGGTCACCTCTGAAGAAGATCCCTCGCTTGGATCAAAACTTCAGGCCCGCTAACTTTATATATTCACCAACACAGTGTTTTTCTGAACTAGATTAGTAGTTTATTAACAGTTTATTCTCTCTCCGATGAACTTTTCTGTAAACAGCATTTCAGAATCGGGAGGGTGAGATGGTTTTGAGGAAACAGCTTGGTCAAGAGCGGTGTAATTATTTAAGATGGTTAGTCTTTCATCAGACTACCAAATTGATGAAAATTATTTTGTATTTTGAATTAATTTTTGTATCGATTTAAACAAGCTTTTTACCAAACATGACGTAGATTTAGTTACTCCAGACTTACTTTTTGTTCTTAAGCTCCTCATCGTCAAACGATGCCAGCTTCAGAGACGGTGTCCTCTTCTCTCGCTCTTTCTTGTGCTTGTGCTTCTTCTTCCTTCTCCCCTTCAGTCTCTTCATCTCTTGTCTCAGTGCCCGTGGGACTGAAGAAATCAGTAAAATATGAGGACAAAATAAACACATCCACAAATACACAAATATTCCAACATTGTACATGGTAAATCCTATTGGACTTAAACCCAGATACTACCAGATTCACACATAACACATCCACAAATACACAAATATTCCAACATTGTACATGGTAAATCCTATTGGACTTAAACCCAGATACGTCCAGATTCACACACCACATCACACATCCACAAATACACAAATATTCCAACATTGTACATGGTAAAGTCTATTGGACTTAAATCCAGATACTACCGGATTCACACATCACATCACACATCCACAAATACACAAATATTCCAACCTTGTAAATGGTAAATCCTATTGGACTTAAATCCAGATACTACCAGATTCACACATCACACATCATATCACACAGACACAAATACACAAATGTTTCAACCTTGTACATGGTAAATCCTATTGGACTTAAACCCAGATACAACCAGATTCACACATCACATCACACATCCACAAATATTCCAACATATGGTAACTCCTAATGGACTTAAATCCAGATACTATTCACACATGCATCATGAACAAACCAAGATTGCACAAACATTAATTACAACACTCCTGACACCATCACACAACATTGCAAGGCACGGACTTCCATCCTATGCTTTATTCAATGAGGTGACGTTACAAGTACCGTACTGTACATTATCATTATAAATATTATTTAACCAAATTGGAATGTTGTAGAGCTGTCACTGCCTCTGAGACTATGTGAAACATTTACCAGGTCTAATGCAGTCCTCCTTAATAGTGATTCATTAAAAGTAACACTATCTTCTAATGATATATGAAGGTCGCTTACAGCTCTATCTACTGTATCTATAATGTCCAAATCTATCTCGACGTTAGCGTCCTCGCTGATCGTTTATTCCACAGTATTAAATCGGACATCCTGTGTCACGTCCACAATATACAACAATTAATGCACGATATTCCTTCCTCTTTGTTGTGTTCTCATGTTCAGATGCTTACACACACACACGCAGGTACACACGCACACATACACACTGGTCTGTGCATTCACCAGCAGTGAGGTGCCGAGGTGCCCACCTCCCCCCTGTGTCCCCGCCCAATTTATTTTCACAGCAATGATTGTCACACAGGCATAATAACACACCCACATGATGCAATTTCAACATCAGCGAACAATGGTCTGACTCCTAAACCCTCCTCAGCTCAAACCTTCATTCGTTCGTTTGTTCGTTCGTTCGTTTATATGATTTATCACTTTCTAGCGTACAAATAGTTTCCTATGAGATGTACAACTTATACAAGACGTGAAAGGTAGTAACAGAAAAGCCTTGAGGGCTTAAGAAGTAGAATACTCGCTGAATGAAAAACAACAAAAGAAAAAAGAAGTGAAGAAACTATACACAAATATTTAAACACATGTAAGTAGCCTCTCCCCGTGCCCCCCCACCCCCCCCCCCAATCCCCATCACACACTTACACATACTGAGTCTGGTACCCTGATATTTATTTACACACAATAACGACAATTTCCCCCACGAAATGTACTAAAATCCTTCTAACCTACTGTATACACTGGGATTGTTTGGGGAAAATTAGAGACTGTCGTGCCCCCCTCGACTGCTGATAGAACCACTTCCAGGTTACTGGTACACTTTCTCCTCTTTTCAAATCTACCGTTGCTGAAGACCTCCAAACCATTCTCACTGTACACGGTTGACGGGTAACCAGACGAGAGAAGTCATGTAATATCATGGCTGCAATGTTGTCTTCAACAAGTCTCTGTCCCAACATGATTTCCCCCTCCCCCACCGCCTCCCCCCCAAGACACCTGACTAATATCTCACTCTTGACATAGAGGAGCAAGTGTGTTACAGTTCTGAGGAGACAGGTATTTAGGGATGGACAGTGTAAATATGTTTACGTGGTTGAATGATACTTTTGTACCGAGGAGACAGGTATTGAGTGATGGACAGTGTAAATATGTTTACCGTGTTGAACCATTCTTCAGTTCTGAGGAGATGGGTATTGAGTGACGGACAGAGTAAATATGTTTACCGTGGTTGTATGATACTAAAGTTCTGAGGAGACAGGTATTGAGTGATGGACAGTGTAAATATGTTTACCGTGGTTGAACGGTACTTTAGTTCTGAGGAGATGGGTATTGAGTCATGGACAGTGTAAATTATGTTTACCGTGGTTGAACGGTACTTGAGCTCTGTATCTCTTCTCCTGATCGGTACTCCCCGATTCCATCCGGATGAAGTCGCTCACTGATGACTGCTGGAACCTGGAAGACTCCATGGAATCTTCCTCCAGACAGGAATTCATGTCGCCCGAGTCGGTCACCTCCGAGTCGCCATTTTCCGACAGGTCAAACAGACCACATCGGTCTCTGCTCGGCTGCAGCGACGCATAAAGTGCTCTGCAAAGATCCCGCTCCTCCTGCCAATGAAGGCCCTCGTTAAACTCCTTTGGAAATCAAAAGAGAGAGAGAGACTTTGAACAGCAAAATGAGAATGGAGAAAGACAAGTTTTCCAGAGTTGGTATTCTTACATACTACAGTAACTCAGAAGGTGGAAAGGGAAAAGCCCGACTTGAGAGAATCATGTGACACATATACCAGATGAACAACGCAATGAATGTACTACTCTTCATATTAGATGGAATGCTCACAATCAAAACAATGACAGGGTACACTTACAGTAGTATGAAAAGTGTTTAACTATTCAAAGGCTAGACTGGGAAAGTGAAAGATTACATACCATTTTGACATTGTCCTAGCAATTGAAAACAACATGAAACATTCATGGGGTATTGCACTTTAATGCAATTAACTGGCAGAGATGCACAGTACTTTACTCACATGATTTAATTCGAAACGATTTAGAAAATCCCACTTTCTACAGCCCTAAAGCTTTAACTCCTTGACTTGGGTACAGTGTTCACCAGCCACGATGCTAACCTGTTTAAATCCTACTAGTGCAACTAGAGTTGCAAGTAAAATAAATGCACACTTTGAAATTTATCCCTCCCTCCCTCTCTTCCACAGGATCTCCTTCATCTTATGCAATCTTAGATATGCTAAATATTTGACAATTTTGCAATTTATGCCACTCCGGGTTTATTTTGTTTTTTCCCTGCTATATGGAATATACAGACCACAATGTTCCTTGGCCCAAAAAAAACCAAAAAAAAAAACCAAAAAAAAATTTGTTGTGCTTACTGTACATCCAACAGAATTGATTTTAATACCAAGTATTTTAATTCTTCTCTCTCGCGAGATCTACGTTTGTATCATTTCTATTTGGACTTTGTGACTGAAAAATATGGCTAAATGATCACGACTTGTGGTCAAAGTACTCAATAGAGGCTATTTTTCCCCCCAAGGTGATCCTGGTCTCTCCACACTACAATCGCTGGCTAAGCCCTCCAGTTAGTAGAGCATAGCGCATGGGGGGGGGGGGGGGTTGAATGGGTCCTAAAGACTTTGTACACGACATGAACCATGCACACAAATGAGATTAGAATTCTATTGCTCCCTGGTGTTACCCTCTGTGGAGCCTGTCAGAAGTGATTTTCAATCCTACTTGGCAGTCCTTATGGCAGCCAGGGTTAGGCTCATGATCAGTTTGTCATACGTACAAGGACAATTCACTTGCCAATTGATGCTATATGACAAGTTTATCTGTAAAGAGCTTGTGACATGGTCGCTAGAGTTTTGATTTACAGTGTATTATTATACCTAAAGCTATAACTGCTGATATGTGAATTACACCTGACATAACAAATTAATGGCAACATTGACTCATAGCTTTTACAATAGATGAAAGGTCATCAGGATAACATCCCCTAGTAAGCTAGAAAATCAGATAATGGCTGACCATGCTCAAATCTCAACAAACATTTAAATGCCACTCTAAAGTCTAAACGTTCCACTCTGCCCCCCCCCCCCTTATTCCAAAAATTTCTTTCCGACTTAAAATACCTTTTTTTCAATTTCTTTATATTTTCCAATTTATGGAAAAAATTGTGATGTGTATTATCCACATATATAGCAGTTGTTGAGTTAATTTTACTAGTACAACTCTGGTTCATTAAATCCAGACAGTACTGAAAGAAGTAAGTTAATCAATCAATGGTGATTTATGAGAACTATCACAAATTATTCAACAAACAGGTAACTTTTTTTGCAAACAGCTTAGCTTAGTCATGAGCTCTTTTCATCATAGCATAAAGGTACAACAGTATCAAAGTATCAATGGGTGGATGGATGGATGGATGAATGAATGGATGGATGGATGAATGGAACAATGGATGAATGAATGAATGGATGGATGGATGAATGAATGGATGGATGGATGAATGAATGCTTGAATGAATGGATGGATGAGTGGATGGATGGATGAATGGATGAATGAATGAATGGATGTATGAATGAATAAATGACTCAATGAAAGAAAGCTGGTGACATCTGTTACAACCACAGCATGAAGTGCTAATTCCCCCTGTCATATTTTAATTAACCATCACTGAACAAGAAGAAACAAGGAATTTATCCTCATATTAATATTTGGTAATAAATTTCATGAGAAAGGTTACCAGGAAGCAAGATTACATCACAGAAATACGACCATGGACACTCAGTCCTATAAACGTAGCATCAGCTACCTTCAAAACCCAGACATTTTCTAATAACACCATAAAATAAATGATTTCATAAAATATTGAAACAAAGAATAAATGCTACTTAGTTGATCATGAATTATACTTACACTAAATTTATATGAAATATTCTGAACACAATCATATCTGGATAATACAAATATTGCTATAATGCAATAGACAGAGTCTGCCAGTTAAAGGCATTAAAGCACTGGGTTGTAACATCTAAAGTACGCTAAACTTGGTAAGCTTTTCTTTTACAATTAAAGCTATCGGGAGGAAAAAATTGAAGACAACACGTCCCATTTTACGCAGTAAATTGTGCAACTTCCAGGAAGTTATAAATCTTGAGACACGGGATGTTCTCGGTTCATAAATTTGAGATTTGTCGTCCTTTTATAGTAAGGTTAACATACTTCCATCCCATCTGTCTTGCGGTTGGTACAGCCAGTGGCGGTGCTAGGGGTATTGGTCAGGGGGGGCGAGAATGGTCTGTAGGGGCGCTTCCGACACTATCTAAGCGGAGCGCCACCACAGGTTGGCGAGGAGCGTACATAAATTTTTTGAGTAAAGATACTCCCTAGATCGCCGGAAATGACCCTTTCCGGGCCTTGCTAATTTGCAGATAAACGA
>JAAAKB020259903.1:0-10190 GCA_010014835.2 Apostichopus leukothele
CCTCTAATAGCAATACTACAAAAATGTACCTTCAGATTAACTAACTGATTAACATAACGATCTATCCGATAACACCCATGAACTGGAAGATAGAAACTACAAAGGATAAATAAATTAATTAATTAGAACATGAAGTATACTGTTAGATCCGATAACTAACAAAGACTTGATACCCATGTGATTTAAACGGCGAAAGGACATAGCATGTGACTGTGCTCTAGTGCAGTTACAGGTAATTTCCTACATTCTAGAGAATAAACAAAACAGCGAGCACTTACGAACTATTAATTTGCCAGGACAAAAACTGTAAAACACAAAAGAGAGGCTGGTAGGCGAATAAAACAGTGTTGCCACCAATACACAAAACGGGATACAGCCGTGAAGAACCTTCTAAAACAAACTGTTACAAACAACTGAACTAATGTAAAAATTGCAGGATAGCTGAGGGAGAAAATCTCAAAAATGACCTTTGACAGCTTTTTACGATCATAGACAGAAAGGAATGTCGCACAGTTGCCGGACTATTGTGACCCCTGAGACCTTATAGGCAGACCAGCTCTCCATATATGGATGAAGGACACTTAATTACTAACAGGTGCAAACCATAAATAGGGCATGACACAGAAAATATATATATTTTTGAACAGAATATATATTTTTAGAGAATATAAATATTTGTTCTCTTAAGAGAACAAACATATACTTTGCATAGTAAAATATCATTTATGTGTTAGAGAATATATCTTGTTACAGAATATTTATTGTAAGAAAATATATGATTTTTGCTCTTAGAGAAAAAACACATACACTTGGCATAGAAAAAAAATGTGTTAGAGATTATATCTTTTTTAAGGATATTTACTGTAAGAGAATATATTTTTTTTTGCACATTACAAACTTGTTATATTTTCTTTACGCCTGGACAATATAAAAACTATAAATTTTAAGTGAATGAATATAGTTTTCAGAGAATATATATGTGTTTATATAGATATTAAGATATCTAAAATGTATATCTGAAGTAAACCATGAATGTATTTAGCCAGTAGAGCAAATATACTTTCGTACGTAATATATTCCGCTTTCTCGCGCTATACCATGCTGGCACAACTTTTTTGGGCAGTTCGCCTTCTAGTTCTTATATATCCTGCTCTATATAGTGTTAGCCTATACACTCTAGTATAGCCTAGCCTAGGCCTAACGCCAGTTCTGTAGTTGGCAACTGTCTTCAAATAATGTTACTACTAGTTTCCGGCTATAGCATATGCTGTGTCTTATTCCAACTGTTTACCTTGTTACTGATGCTATATCGGCTGTATCGTCCAAACTTGCGTGGCGGATAATATGCTTACACGAACTTGACGAAGTTACAGCAAGTTTCTGTTGTGGTATACATACGTACTACTACACTAAGGCTCACACGAAAGTAACGCACGTTTACATAATACAGAAAATGACACAGAACTGTAGCCGCTAGCGTGTGCTTACCGCGAGTAGCTGTATGCACAGTACACTATTACGGTTTGTGTAAAAATGGAGCTATAAACAGTTTATAGCTCCATGTTTATAGCTCCATGGTGTAAATAGAAGACATAAAGGGCGCTTGGCTCACCGTAGTAGCTTACATGCATGAGTAGGCCTACATTGAACACAGGAATGCTAAACTTGCCTAAATACTCAAATAGAAATAAGTCAAAATATCTGGTAAACATAACAATGGTACGAAATTTCACATGGAGAGATGGATTTAGATCAGATCAGACCTTCACGGTCTTTATCCAAGGGCGCTAGGCTCACCTTGGCACATACATAGAGCAAGCTTTATTCATCAGCCTCTAATAACAGGCACAGTTTGGCTATTGGCCGTTCTAATTCACTGGAAGCAGTTTTTACCTTTACCCGCCTAACCTCTCCCCTTTGATCTGACAATACTGAGGTGATACGTCCCATCAACCAAGAATTTCTCGGGGCGTTATCTTCTACTATCAAAACTATGTCTCCAGGCTCAAAGTTCCTCTTTGGTTTCAGCCACTTTTGACGCTGCTGAAGTTGAGGTAGGTATTCCCGAAGCCATCTCTTCCAAAAGAGGTCGGCAAGAAACTGCGCTTGTCTCCAACGTCGTCGCACGTAGACATCTGTCTTGACGAAGACTCCAGGTGGGAGATTAGGTTTGCCTTTCAGAAGAAGTAAGTGGTTTGGTGTCAGGGGTTCCACATCGTTGAGATCGAGGGACACAGTAGTTAAAGGACGACTGTTTATTGTTGCCTCCACCTCACACAAAAAGGTTTGCAAACTCTCATCACTTAATGTTTGTGACCGCAATAGAACATTTAGGATCTGTCTCACAGTTCTAATTTGACGTTCCCAGACTCCACCATAGTGTGAACCAGTTGGTGGGCTGTATTTCCAGTCAACATTGACTTGTAACATTTCACTTCGAATCTTTGAGTCATTCCATTCTTGAATACTCCGTTTCAACTCTCGATCTGTTGCCACCAAATTGGTTCCATTATCAGACCAAATTTCACCAACTTGTCCTCTCCTAGCGATGAATCTACGGAGTGCATTGATACAGGAATCGGTGTCGAGAGCATGTGCTACCTCCAAGTGTACTGCACGTATTGCAAAACACGTGAAGACCACTCCGTATCTTTTCACTAACGAACGTCCCTGTTTGACATTGAAAGGTCCGAAGAAATCCACGCCCACTCTTGTAAAGGGTGGCTCATCAGGAGTAATACGAGAAGTCGGTAAATCAGCCATCTTTTGTTCACCAGCCTTTGCTCGCAAACGCCGACATGTTACACACTGGTTAATACATTTACGTACCAGTGCATGCGCACTCACAACCCAATACTTTCTTCGCAGATGCGACAGAGTCAGGGCTCTTCCTCCATGGTGTAACTGTGTATGGATTTCTCTCATTATCATCTCGGATACAATAGATTTCTTGGGAGGGATGTACTGATGTTTCTCACATTCAGGCATGGCTGACCGACTGAGTCGTCCTCCCACTCTCAGCACTCCATCTTTGTATCTCGGATCCAGCTTGTAGATAGGGCTTCTTTTCTTAACTGATCCGCCTTTAGAGTTGTCTCGTAAGGAAGCAATTTCATCAGGAAATGCTTGATTCTGAACAAATTTCACAACTGAAACTTCTGCTTCTTCCAAGTCGGAGACAGACAAATTCATTTTGAATTTCCTTTGTCTGGCATGTCTCATTTTCTCATCTATTTCCATTGGCTCTTGACCCTTCAAACTTTTACGAAGATCACTCAGCTGCTTTAGTACTGACATCAGTTTCAACATCCATGCAATGTGACACTTGAGCTTGAACCAGCTTGAGTACTTGCTGATCAACTCATTCATGGTGTTCTGGGCTACGTTGGTAGACGTAGCAGCAACGGTTGCCGTCTTTTTAACCTCTGGGTCTTTCAAAGATATATCTCGTTCAAAATTCTGTCTTAAGGGCCACTCGTTCTCATGCAGCCAAAGAAAATCTGGTCCAAGGATCCACCTATGGCATTGAATTAAGTCTTCTGCATACAGACCTCTCGATGCGTCATCAGCTGGGTTTTCTGAAGATTCCACATACGACCATTGACTTGGCTGGGAAGTGTCAGTAATAATGGCAACCCTGTTGGCTACAAAAGTATGGTATCTCGCTGAACTATTACTGACGTATCGAATTACTGAGGTACTGTCTGTCCAAAATGTCACACTGTCCAGTTTGATATGCAGGTCTCTCTCCAAGGATTTGAAGAGTCTCACAGACACTGTAGCCGCTGTGAGTTCTAACCGTGGGATGGTGATTTGTTTGAGGGGGGCAACCCTTGCCTTCCCCATCACAAATGCGCAATGAATTTGGTTCTCTTCATTCACGAAACGAACATATGCAGCAACACCATAACCGCTTTCACTAGCATCACTGAAAAGGTGTAGCTGGGTGTTTCTGACATTGTCATAACCATCTGACTTGAGACATCTGTTGACCTTGAAGTCTTTCAACTTTGGCAATTCTAACAGCCATCTTTTCCAACATTTCAGATGCTCGTCTGGAATATCGTCATCCCAAGCCAATTTCATTCTGCAAAGGTCTTGGAGAATTCTTTTTGCAACTAACACAAATGGGGCGAGAAATCCTAACGGGTCATAGATCGAAGCAACTATCGATAGGATGCCCTTTCTAGTGTATGGCCTCTCATTCACTGTCACTCGGAATTGAAACTGATCTGATTCCACACACCATGAGACTCCAAGAGCTCTGTCAATTGGTAGTTTGTCTTTCTCCATATCTAAACTCCTGATCCCTTCTGCTCTTTCACCTTTGGGAATGGTATCCAAGACCAATCTACTGTTGCTGACCCATTTGGTCAAACGGAATCCTCCTCTGCCCACTAATTCTCTCAATTGTTTCATCAGAATAATAGCTTCCTCTTCGGTCCCTACTGATTGCAACATGTCATCCACGTAGAAGTTTTCCTTAACAGCTTCTACGGTTCTTTTATCGAAACCATCTCCAAAGTCATCTGCAGTTTTATGCAACGCATAGTTGGCACAACTCGGTGATGACACCGCACCGAACAAGTGCACCATCATTTTGTATTCTCGTAAGGGTTGGTCAGTATTTCCATCTGGCCACCAAACAAAGCGTAGGAGGTCACGATGTTCCCTTTGCACTCGAACCTGGTAGAACATCGCTTCAATGTCTGCCATGAGGGCAATTGGCTCCATTCTAAAGCGAAGAAGGACTCCAACCAATGAATTTGTAAGGTCGGGGCCTTGCAGGAGTTTGTCATTTAATGATACTCCCTTGAATTTGGCTGCACAGTTGAATACCACACGTATTTTCTTCTTCTGAGGATGGTAGACTCCATGGTGAGGAACATACCACACCTTGCCATCATCACGATGTGTCTCTTCATCTGTTATCGGAACTGCATAGCCTTTATCCAGCAGCCCTTGCATGAAACCTTTGTAGTCCTCATAGTACTTTGGATCCTTCTGAAAACGACGTTTCATGTTGGTAGCCCATTGCACTGCCAAGTCTTTATTGTTTGGCATGCAAGAATCTTCTTGTTTAAGAGGTAGGGCTGTTTCATAGTGACCATTCACCAACTTTGCTGACTTATCTAACTGTTGGAGGAATTGGTGATCATCTCTAGATTTTTCAGGTATCTCTTCTGAAATCCTTTCGCTAAAGTCGTAGTTAAACTGGGAAGTTAACATTTCATCTATGGTCCGCAAACTGACGTAGTTGACGTGAACCTTCATGCCACTCTTTATTGGACCATTCACAGTCCATCCCAGACATGTACGTACAGCATAAGGTCCATCTCCCTGGCTGTTAACCACTTCCCATGGTTCTAATGCTTTATGGGCATTTTGTCCAATGAGCAATCCAACTTCCGTTGCCTTTGAGTCTGGTATTGAGACTCTTCTCAAGTAAGGCCATTTTCTCAAATCATCTTGAGTAACAATGTCTTCTTTGTTAACTGGAATCCGTTTTTGGATGTACACTGTTGGCAATGGCAAGGAGTTCAGTCCTTGTAGGTCGCACACTTCTAAATTCACAACAAATCGGCTATCCACCAGTCCATCATTCGGCAGTGTACTTAACAGTATTTTGGTCTTAGGTCCACTGACACACAACTGCTTAGCAAGGTTCTCTGAGATAAAGGTGTCAGAGCTACCAGTGTCTAAGAAGGCATAAGTCTCCACATCTTTATTTGTTGACTTAGATTTCACTCGCACTGGCACAACAGGCATGGATGTCTTGTTGACTCCGGCCCCCATGCAGATACTAGTCCCTGGTTGGGTGTTAACACAACTCGTCTTGACTGTAGTGGTTGTTTCTCTGGGTGCTTGATTTGAGCAGTCACCCAATTGGCTTGTGGGCTTACGTTCGGGCTGTTTACCATAATGAAGTACTGTAGGGTGCAGTTTCCGACATACTTTACAAATAAGTCTATCCTGCTTGCAATCTTTACTAATATGATTACCATCAAGACATCTGAAGCACAGTCCTTTAGTACGTAGGAAGATCAACTTTTCTTCATGTGTTTTGGAGCCCAATTCTCTGCAGACTTCTAGCATGTGGTTATTGCCACAATACAGGCATTTAGTATATTCCATACTCCTTCCTTCGTTCTTGGATCTTGATTTCTGCTCCTGTATAATTGTACTGAAACCTTTAAAGGACTTTCTGTTTTGCCTGAATTTACTACAGTCCTTTGAACTCTCCATACTTATGTCACCGTAAATCGAGTCGGTAGCTATCTTCACTTGTTCTCTGACAAACTCAACATAGTCGTGGAATCCTGCCAACTTATGACTCTTTCCTTTGATTCTGTAGGCTTGCAAGCGCCATCTTTCTCGTAGTCTATAAGGAAGTTTGCTAACCAACTTCATTATACTCTCTGTCTGGTCCATTTTTCTGAGGATCTCACTTTCATTAATAGCGTTACCAAACACAACACAGAATGTAAGGTAATCTTTCATAGCCGCTGAGTTTTCTCCTTTAATAGGTTGCATCATTTCTATTTCTTTTCTGTAAGAACTCAAGATTCTAAAGTCATCGCCGTACTCCTCCTCTAGCTCTCGTCTAGCCTGCTCATAACCTCTCTTTGGGTCTTTCCCCATGCAACTTCTTACTAGCTCTCTAGGCCTACCAGATGTAAACTGCTGTAGGTAGTATAGCCTATCTTGGTTGTTGTCTGTTAGTTGCTCAATGTTGTGTTCAAAAGCAGCAATAAAAGCTCTGTAATCTTGAACTTTACCATCGAAAATTTGCAACTCACGCCTAGGAAGTGAAACAAGCTTTTGCTGGTCTATCATCATTCTTGAGATCTCTGTTTGGGATCGAATCAAGTTGTGTACACCACTGGAATCAACTTTGTCGTCAGACTTTGTCAGCAAGCTTTTTTCGTCACTTGATTCTGGGTTGTCATATTTCTTGAACACATTTGCCTTTGCCTCTGCTAACTTCATTTCAACTTCTAACTCATAATCCTCCCGTTGTTGTTTGAGCAATCTTTCTTTCTCTTCAATTTCTCTTCTTTTCCTCAACATTTCAACCCTAACTTTTAGTCCCTCCAACTTGGCTTCCTCTTTCATACGCTCTGTCGATGCTACAGTCCTTACTGATGAGGCCTTTGAATTTTTGGAACCCTTACTGGAAACCTGAGAAATACTATCTTGAGGTTTTATGTCGACCTCTCTTCCTTTAATCCATTCAGACATTGCCTTGGAAAACTGTTGATATTCCTCCGATTTCGGTTGGTAATAAGTGCTGTTCTCCTCTGTGGCCTCTTCCTCATTCAACGTAGCAATGTATGCCTTATGAGCTTCCGAAAAATCAACAAAGTTTCTGTCATACAAAGACAACTTTTCTCTAATTTTCTCATCCTCAACTGACGGTAGAGTAATAAGATTTGATATCTCATTTTTTAATCGAGTCGAGGTACGTAAGAACTTAGCTCTTTCATTTTTGAGAGCCTCCATATCGTTGGTTAAGGTATCGTATCAAAGTAACGAAATAATGTCTCTTATAAGATTCCTTAGTGATGGCCCTTATAGGCTTCCGTAGAGAATGTTCAACAAGAAGCACTCGCGCACTGCTTTTACCGACACTAAAAGTGTAGACCGTTATACGAAATACTAGTCTGTAACTAACTTAGGTACTGTGCTACTTTCGCTACAGGTTACATACAATTCTATTGGTAGCGAAGAGTCACAAAAGATTCGTAATTATAACGCATTGTTAACATATGAAATAAACAATCCATCGTAAGGTTTCGAAGACACTTAACCAAGGTATTTATCATGTGATGTCCGGGTACGTAGCTAAGAAACCGACTAAAGTTCGATAAAGACGAAGACGAAAGTCCGTAATAACACAAAAAACCAACAACAAAGTGGTATCAAAACCAACTGCTGGTATGTATGTCTCTAAAAGAAATGTCGAAACGCACGAAAATGCTCGATCGTAATATATCAACTTAGGACGTAAATGGTGCAAATTAGCTGACTCGTAAATACCGTGTTGGCTTGTCAGTTTCCAGCACCTGATGAACCTAAATTTTTTCTTGTTATGGAACGCCAGATAAGCAGCTTTGCCACTACATGACTAGCAATGACTGCACTTTAACCTAAACCCTCTCTTAATTATTCATGTTCAGCTAAACCAAACCCCACCCAAAAGGTTAGATAATCATGAACAAACTGTAAATACATATTTACCTACCAAAACTTGATGAGTGCGCTAACTCAATACAGAAAGTAAACAAACTGAAATTTGTACTCATAAGATGGTTTGGCTCTGCTTAAATTTGAAGAATTTTTGTGTCAGTGTGAAACAGCCTTGCAGATGGTGACAGGCAGTCTAAATACACTTAATGATAGTTTTCATGTCAGGCATCCTGTAATATTTCCAAAGACTGGACATGTAACAATGTAATTACATACCACTTCTAAGAGAAAGTTGAACACGAAGGTCGTGGGTTTATAATCAATGAGATTAGGGCAAATGGTTTCTGGGTTGTTGGTTGCAGTACTGCCGTCGTCAAAGTCAAACGTTGTTGCGTCAAATGTAAGAGAATTCAGGGCAAGCTTAACCAACAAAAATGCCGGATCTACCAGCAGATCGCGTAGAGGCATATCCCCATGTACGTATTGTGATGTAGACTATTTTGATTCTTGGTAGTGAAAGAGGGTCGAAAGCTGCTGAAACGCTATGTCGTCCTCTTTACTTGCGTGGCCTCTAGGCGGTACACACAGAAGCTTCTTGTTCGCTGAGTACTGACTCCTTTCTCGATGCATTAAGACGGTTCTTGGCGGTTCGGGGTCCCATTAGATCATTGCACTCAGATCAAGGAACTAGCAATGAACTTGGAGATAGCAATGAAGTTAAGCAGGCTCTAACTGAGATGGATCCCGATAGAGTAGGTAATTTCCTTCTGAAAGAAGGGTTCGATTATTTTGAGTTCAAATTTAAAGACCCACATGCCAGTAACACGGGAGGGTTATGGGAACGTCATATTCGCACTGCTCGCAATATATTGAATTCTACATTAGATAAGCAAGGCACTCAGCTAGACGACGAGTCACTTAGAACATTCATGTACGAGGTAGCTTCAATAATTAATAGCCACCCATTGTCAGCGGACACACTCTATGATCCTATGTCTTTGGCACCATTGACCCCAAACCATTTGATCACCATGAAGTCAAGGGTGCTCCTTCCCCCTCCAGGTAGTTTTGATTCTACAGATGTGTATTCACGCAAACGTTGGCGTAGAGTCCAGTATATGACCAATGTTTTTTGGTCTCGGTGGAGAGTAGAATATCTGCAAAATCTTCAGGCACGTCAAAAGTGGTCTAAGCCCTCTCGTAACATAGAGATAAATGATGTTGTATTGGTCAAGAATAAACATTTGCCTCGAAATGAGTGGCCATTAGCCAGGGTGGTAGATGTTATTCTGGGTGATGATAACTGTGTAAGAAAGGTTAAGGTCGCATTAAGTGCACATATAGATGATAAAGGCAAACGTAAGGGTAAGGTAACAGTGCTTGAACGGCCAATACACAAAGTGATTGTATTGGTAAAAAACTCGAATGCGTAGAATTGCTACAAGGGGCCATCAGGGTTTTACAGCTTAAGTTATGGTTAAGTGCGTGTTCTGAATTTCATTTATATTATGTTTGTTGTGTTTGACAAAATTTGTTTCGAAAATAATAAAAATTGTTTCTTTTGTGTTTAAGTTTAATTGGTGTATTTCTATGTTAGAAAATGAATTAAATTCATTTTGAGGGGGCATGTAAGTGTGCCTCATGTTTATGCAGTGTGTGAGGTCATGCCCTCTGTTAGGTTATTCGTGCATGTGCCATTGAGAGTTCCAGGGACCTCACTTGCATTCCAGATCTGCGTAGAGTCAGTTGTGAACAGATACCTTATATATATACTTAATACTATACTTGTAACTTGTGCCAGGGTGTGGCAGCCTGTGCAATCTAGAGCCATACTGTGTGACTTTGTCACGGGAATTTCGTTTCACTAAGAGTAAAGGATACCAAAGAGGTACGTTTTAATTATTGCGGTTTATGGAGTTTTTATATATGTAATTGTAGAATCTATTTGAGTTGCGTCTTTGAGGTTTGCGTTGTATTTTCTAGTCTTTATGTGTTACTTG
>JAAAKB020259912.1:0-10190 GCA_010014835.2 Apostichopus leukothele
CGAAGATCAAGTATGTTGTACACCCTCACTTTACATTATGTCAGATTCATGAAGAAAACTGCTCATGTTACATCATCAAAACCACAATGCATTTTTGCATTCTGGTTTCTTTTGTAGGACAAAACAAAAATATTATAAAACAATATGTTCTGAAAAATGGTAGTATTGTAACAAGTTCCTGTCTGCCAGGGTTCAACAAAAGCAACACAACATAAACACCACAGAGGATTCATAGCTCTTTTGCCGACACAATTTTGCCAAAACCAAATAGAAATATTAATGAACGTAGACTTCTTCTCTTCGGATTTGGCTTAACAAAAGAGTAGTCCATCTGAGGAGTAAAACAATAACTATAAAGGTGAGTGGTTTGGGGATATGGAGATGAATGTTATGACTTGTTTATAGTCAAATGAGGTTAGCGTGAGATGATTGGTAGTGGCGTGATCTACTGTAGAATGAAGGAATGGAATGGGTTTTAGTGAATGACTGGAGATAAACGAATAGGGAGTAGTAACGAAAGATTGGTTTTCTGTTTTCAGATGGCAGGCCATGTGATTCTTTAAATAATTTCAGATGTGACAGCGGCCATTGTATTCCAAAGGATTTCCTTTGTGATGGAAATATGGACTGTGAGGATGGAAGTGACGAGGATACACTAAATGCATGTAAGCTCTCTACAAATCCTTGTGTAACCCAAGTCATATGCACACACATACACCCCCTCGCACACATGCTGACATAATGAATCATCATGGCAGATCTTTAGGGTCAGTTTGCAACCTGGAATATTGTCTTAAAGTTGCGAAGAATTGAAAATAGCAAAGAAAAATACTTGGCTCTTTGATATATATGGGAAGGTGTGAGGGGGGGGGAGGATTGGAGTTGCCTATATTGTCACTTGTTTCAGAAAGAGATGTTTACACACTTTTTTAAAGGATGGCTTTGGGCACCAAATTAAGTTTGATAAGTTGCAGGCTGTTCAAAGTCACTGCTATCAGGCCATGAACATTGTACTGCTGTACCAGTTTCAATTTTTGAGAAATTACCCTTTAAACATCAGAGGCTAATCAATTAAAGCGGCTGCACTACAAAGTCTAACCAGGAAGTTGTTATGGAAACTCCCTGTTCTAACACACACACCATTATATCAGTTCATCAGATTCAATGCAAAACTCAATTGGAAAAGATTAAAGATGTATAAAATGAAAGATTTGCATTAACATTGAGAAGCTGTCATCATCAATTTAGCCTTAAAGGAGCATTCCAGACATTTAGCATGTTAGAACGGAATATCTTGAAGACCATGCTAGCTATGGAAACTATACTAGCACTGAAATGTTTTTATATTCTTGAGTTGGTATCACATTTTGTTTCAAACCTACCTAAGTCTTACTCAAAACAAGATTGTAATTGATCACAGCAAGACTCACTTCTAGATGTTTTCATCAAATGAAGGTTGATGAAAGCCCTCGTCAGCCTGACACTTTTACTGCTGTTGTATGCAAAAAGCAGACTTGTGAGTTTTCCAAAAATTTGGACTTATTGCTTCACTATTTGTTTTAAACAAAACTTAACTAGTCAATCTGAAAGTCTACATTTTCCATGAGATTTCAGACTCGAGGTGCATCACATCGTCATTGATGAAAGTCAACTCAAAAAGCTACTATAAGCCGAATAAGTCCTGTTATGATTATAAAAAAAAATGCTCTTTATTATAGTTTGATTTGATTGTTTAAAATTTTGTTTTGTTTGTTACAGGTGATCCCAGTAAACCAACCGTTTGCAAAGATGATCAATTTACCTGCGGTGATGGCGAATGTATTCCATTTGACGATTTATGTGATGGTGTCTCACATTGTCAGGACTTCACTGATGAACTATGCAGTAAGTGGTTCACAGTAACATACATATTTTACAATTTAACAATTCGGGTATTCGGGTATATCGGCCATTTGAACCGGAAAAAATGTCTTGAGAAGAAATCACAGAATTTGGAAATGCTAACTTTAATATTTGCTTCCTTTGTTCTTTAGTGACGGGAACCTGTGGACCTGAAAAATGTAAACAGAATTGTACCGAGATCGACGAGTATTACGCTTGCTACTGTTTTACAGGGTACAGACCAAGTCAAGAGTTACATAGCTGTTACGGTAAGTTTTACACTTCTATTGCCTCTTTTCATAACTTTTGAAGTGCCTATTTAAGTGTTATAAAATATACCCTAATTTTGCCATTTTTGTAAAATAAAAAAGGCCCTTTTGTTAAAGGTCTATGGACACCTATGAACAACATTGTCTTAATCACTCTAATAAGCATAGAAATTGTGAAAATAGCTGCAACTTGGATCAAAGATTGACCATTTTTACAAGTCTTTTCTTAATTCTAGTTTTATAGATGAAGACACATTAGCTAATTATGCACATTGTTGATGATGTAAGGGGAGTGCCTGCCTGATGTTCTGTTATTTTATTCCTTTCCACACACTACAAATGTACTGAATATGGGGCAAATTGGCTAGGTGTCCATAGTACTTTAATACAATCACCATGCATCTACTGACTCAGAGTGTGCCATCAGTAGGATGGGAATGTTGATAATATTCTTATTTATCTTCTTCTTACCATAGATGTCAATGAATGTGAAGAGGCAAGTCCATGTATTCAGTTGTGTAATAACACACAGCCAGGTTATGAGTGTAGCTGTAATGAAGGGTTTATTCCTGTTGGACCAAACACATGCTATCCAAAAGAAGGTAATATACAAAAAAAAAAAAAAAAAAAAACATCTGTTTAGTATATATCATCTACTTCACAAACTAGATGCAGAGATGTGGATGGGATTCCTTGGTTGAAGAAAAGTTTAAAAAAAAGAACAATTGTAGCTTACAAATGAATGTACAGAGAGAGGCATTTTATTCTCATGAAACAGGATGAATCATAATTATGTAGAAGACAATCCATTAAATGTGCAAGAGGATATAATATTATTTATTAGGTGCTATGGAATCACCATGTAAGTATTTTACCTGTGTATGTAAGGTATTGGCCTTTTTTAATATATCCCACCATCCACGCAAAAGACTTGTAGTTGAGTATACAACAGCATGAGTACCAGTACAAGTAGAATACCCCTTGGTATGAGTACAATTACGAGTACAAGTCTCCAAGTACAAGAACCCAATTCTACAATAGTATCTATACTAGAATTTCCATATTATCCCGAGTATCAGTAGGAGTTCAAATCTACGAGGGCAAGCCTGCGTACAGGCAACTATGCTAGAATACCAGTATATTACTACCAGACTTGCTATGATCAGATCATCCCATTGCTAACATTATCAATAATTTCTTTACAGTTGTAACTGGTATAATTTTAAATGACTCATGAAGCAACATCATTGCAGGATAATTATAATGCAATGCACTTCAGGAGGTGAAAGAATGGGCAAAAGGAAGGAATTAAGTGCATCTTGTTCGGAAGCTATCAAAATTCCATCCTACACCCACTGTTTCATCTTGCCGCATTTCCAAAACAACCTCTCAATGTTTCTTTAAATCTACAAGTAATAAAAACTGTAACAGAAAAGAAACATAAAATATGAATTTTGTACTCTTTGTTTACATAGGGGATCCTATCCTTGTCGAATCACTCGGAAACGAAATCAGGTTTTTTAATCTAGTTTCAAGAAACCACACAGCCACATGGAACCTGCCATTCTCATGGGCAAAGGCTCTGGACTATGACCCAGATTCAAGTAAGTTATAACTGATTACAGTATTAAAGGATAGAAAGACAGACCTTGTTACATTGAGTACTCTATTTCTATGAGGTAAAATGTGAAAAGTAGGATGCTGAGGGGGCTGCAGCCAGGCTGCACAGGTCATACTCTGTCGTGCTCCACAAGTTAGTTATGACTGATCTCAACTTGAAGGATAGAAAGACAGACCTTGTTACATTGAGTACTCCATATCTATGAGGTGCCATGTCAAATGTAGGATGCTGAGGGGGCTGCAGCCAGGCTGCACAGGTTGTACTCTGTCATGCTCCACAATTTCACACAATAGGCACTGCAGGGTAGAGATTACCCCTATTGTTTGATACTTGGTTCATCCTAGCTGAGCAGGATATTACAGCTGCTGTACCGTTTCTTTTTGACACTGCCTAATTGTTTGTTGGAGTTTTCTCGGCCCTGAGAGATCTAATAACATGGGAAAATGATAGAAATACATACTTTGGGCTTTGGTACTGAGTTGGAGTTCTTTCTTATACAATACAGTGGGAATTTGTTTCTGTTTTTGTAACTTTAAAGAGGATAAGTCTCAACTTTGAGAGAGCTGCTAAATTTTATGTCCAGAATCACTTCTGGTCCCCACCATATGTGTGCATTGTTATTAAAGTTTCTGTTTCCATAGTCGTTAAGGAAAACCTGTAGATTGTGAAAGTACAATTCCAATACCAACATTGCCACTGAATACTCTTTTGTGCTTTTGTTTGAGAGGAGTGCAAGAGAATATTTCCTCCCATGAGAATTATGCTGTCGGCTGCACATTTAACCTAATAATATGATAGAGACAACTTTGCTCAGAATTCTTATGCAAATCAGGCTATACTACATTATCGAATTGTCATGACAATGTTGTTGTATAGCTATTTCTGTACTTTTCTGTACTATTTCTTCTCCCCTCATCCCCCCCCCCAAACATGACAATAACTGATGGGAGAATTATCACTCTGAATTTGTGATTTTGTTTTCTGTACACAGATACTCTTTTCTGGTTGGATACGGAATCAAATGTCTTGACTAGATCACAGTTGGACAATTACAATCCAACAGTCACCCACTTTATTCACGCCCACCAGCCAGACACCATCGCAGTAGACTTTCTAACAAAGTGAGTAACATAAAAAAAAAATTGTTGATTCTACCACCCACTCTCCCTCCCCCCCCCCCTATTTTTGTGCCAATAAATTGTTATCTTTCTCTCAGGATAACTAGTGTACCAATTTAAAAAACAAAGAATTTTTTGAGGCTTAATCTATCATGATTTCACACACACACAAAAAAGAAGGAATATGGTGATGTTTAATAGTTTCCTTCAGAAAAATTTGTCATAATTTTTATGAAACAGCAAACAAGTTTAATTTAAATATAATGTGTTGTAAAATATTGAAGTCATCCACTTTTGTCGGGCTGTAATTATACTGCATCTTTACATGATGTGTTAGTGTTATTTTGGTAAGTATTGTGAACCCTCAAAATATTGCATCATACTGTTACTTTTGACATACAATATGAAGTCTAAGAGCTGTGTGTTATACGTACTGTAGCCAGCTCTTTCATGCCTGTAATTTGATGAGAATAAAGTTCTGTACCAAAGTAAAGAGAGCCATATCTATATCTAGTTAACCACCAATATTTAGTGCCTCCATCACCAACATATGCATTTTTTAATGACCTTTTGTTCTCTTTATCTCTCCCTGTTGATTTACCAACCAGTAATATTTATTGGACTGACTATGGAGATCTGTTTGGAGGCATGACTTTAAATGATGTGCCTAGAATCTCTGTCATGAACTTTAATGGAACTTATCAACTTACAGTGGCCAGAATGGAATTTGGAGTACCCAAAGGGCTTGCGGTTAATCCAAAAAGAGGGTAAGGCTATTACAAAAAAATGTTTACTGAGACTCTCAAAAGCAATCTCGCAATAAACAATGACTAAAATGAGGTGCACTGTCTTACAAAATGTTGATACTGTTATAAAGGGTCATCATATTTGTTACAGTGTGACTAATAAAAATGGTATGGTATGTTCATAATGTCTTACAATAGCTAACTAACCACTTGTTCGGTTTCAATGGCGTTGTGATCATTCAGGATTTTAAAAGGCACATTGTCACAAATTTTATGTTGCAAAGGTGTACATGACCGTCAAGCCTGCCTATAGATAAACAGTGCTCCTCAAATTCACTCGAGCATTAATAATTTGTTATTTGATAGCATAAACTACCCCATGTACTGTCATTATGATTCATCCTTTAGCGCACCTAATTAATTGACCAGCCACCGTATGATTGTAACCACAAGTGCTCTAATTGCGAGCACTACATTCCTGTGTGAAGACAAAATTGGCTTGACCCACTGAAACACTGTGTGTTTAATCATACATTGTGCAGAGGAACATTCAGTATGGCTAGCATTACAAACAGGGGTATATTTTCAATCTCCTGTCTTTGACCAAAAACAGGGGAATGGGGTGGTATATGCTATAGGCAGGGAAGATCGTAATATTTTGTATTGTCAGTGAACAGGCATCACAGTGTTGCATCTTTTCACAAGTTACATGTTCTAGAGTGTTGTTTGTACGTACAGATCAATAGTTCAATGCTGTTGGGTCAGCTAGAGGTTAGGCCAGTTATTGAACAAGCTTCAGGGCACATCGTCACATGATAATACATGTTCTAGAGTGTGTTGTTTATACATGCAGATTAATGTACTGGTTCAACACAGTTGGGTCACAGGGTAGGCCAGTTATTGAACAAGCATGGATGAATGGAGATCAACGACAAGAGATTGTAACTCAAGGCTTCTTCTCAGTGGACAGTTTTGCAATTGACTACAACCATAACGACGTAGTCTACTTCACCGACCAGATACTCGGACTATTCTCCATGAATTATGATGGAAAATTTGTGACTTCCCTGAGTAGAAATTATGGTAAGTTTAAAGACAAATATGTAGAACAAGTCACTTAAAGGATACTTTGTTGATATGTGGAATAGTTGCTATCAACTTGTGAAATTCAACTTTAAGAATTTTCAAGTTTGTTCAAAATAATAGTGACTAGATTTATATCAATATTGAAATCTGATATTAACATTGTTACAAAATTGACTCCAATATCTGCCTAAGAATTTCACTTCAATTTCACTATAAAGAATAATGTATTTGCAGTGTAGTGTAGTGTATTGCATTGTATTATTATTATATTGTAGTGTATTGTAGAATACTGTGTTATATTGCAATGTATCGTAGCATAGTGTACTATATTGTAGAGGGTTTTAGTGTATTGTAGTGGCACTGTGGTGTATTTGCAGGGTATTGTGGTGGATTATAGTGTAGTGAATTGTATTATGTTGTAATGTGTGTTGTGGTGTAGTGAGTTGTGTTGTATTGAGCTGTGTTGTATTGTATTTAAGTGAATTGTATTGTAGTATGCTGTGTTATAGTTTACTGATGTGCAGCATGAATGATTGAGGCTGACCTGATATATTCAGAAGGCCTTAAACGTTCAGCTCAACATTATTAAGATCCTGTAAATCAGATATAATCACCTCCTTCTTCCATCAGATGTCCAACAGGCAGTGCGTCTTGATGTATTTGGTAGTTTCATCTATTGGACTTCAGAAAATGATTTTTTTTCTGTATTTACAATGGACAAATTGGGGCGATTACCACCAGAGGTTCTCCAAGTAGAAACTTTTAATCCGCAAGATTTGAAAGTACTTCATCCTCTGCGATATAACTTGGGTGGTTAGTATTTTTGTTTTGAACATGCTTCTTCTTCTTATTGCTCACCTTAGAAAATATGTTTTCTTTATTATTTGTATCTTTGGTAAGAAAAATGGATCTATCAATATGACAATGTGTCAAACTTAGGATACCCAAGAGGTTCCAAAATGCAGCTGTTGTTGAAACTGACCCATCCCCTGTTTCCATCTCCTGCCCCAACACTCGCAAAATACTCAAGTGATTTTTTTTCAGTAAATTACATGTCCAAGTTCCAGTGTACACATTTTGCCTTGATATTCTTGAACACTTTTTATAAAGAAAATATAAAAATATTTCATAGAAAGCCAATTTTGATCTGAAAGTATCAGAGCTGTTTGACAAGGTATACAAAGTTGCATTAAAAGTAAGCAACAAAAATTTGATTGGCCAGTATGCTTTCTTACTTTTGTTTTCAGAAATTGTAGATTTTTTTTTTAGAATTTTAGAGAGTCAATTGGAACTGTGATTGATTTAAAATTGAAGGAAAATATTCATCCAAACCTGGTTGTATTTTTTTTCTTTTGTCCAAAATTTTAAGAAAGAAAATTTTTATTGTCAAAAATATTCAACACTTGTGAAACAAAATAGGTGAGAAGTGGAGGGGGAGGGATGAAATGATGTAATGTGTGCTTGTATCATACACATTGGAGATATATATATTGGATGAGAAGAAGTAAACACTTAAAAAAAACCTCAAAGTTTGACTTCATGGTTTAATGATCATTTAAGTATTGATGTCCTTATTATTTGCTTAATATATTATTTTGGTTTTTCTTGTCCCTTTGTAGACTTAATGAATCCTTGTGAAAGCCATAATTGCTCCCATTTGTGCCTGCCCACACCCACGATGAATGGTCTCAGACATCGACAGAATTACACTTGTGCATGTCCAGATGGGTCACATCTTTATCCGGGAGACATTTCTAACTGCATAGAAGGTAAAACTGGGAGAGATGATATATTTATGCAGTACCACCTAGTAGGCCTATTCAAAGGGCCAGCTGCAGTTTTTTATTAGTGTTCCATGATCTAACTCTCACATTAGTCATAGACTGACATAGATTCTTAGTGAACCACATATTTGAGTGTTTATGTTATTTGGTTTTAAACTCCGGCGGCTGATTTTTTATTGCAAGTTGCTGTCGGTGCCGGTCAGTTATTTTCAGCACTGGAACAGATACTTTTTAAGAAAAGTAATCCAGGTTTTTCTGGGCACAAAAATAAACAACATGATCCTCTCTCTCAACCCCAGTCCACTTACACAGGGACATTGGAATAGATACACATCATAATACTTTGCATTCAACACTGGACCATACAATCAAACAAGAAAACGCTCAGAAGATGTGTTGTTACATAATTGCGACTGTTGTTTAATAGTAATTTGAGGATAATTTATGTAAGATGTCATCACTAATAAATAGTTAGATCTCAGAAGATTGTATGACATTGTCATGATGTCTATTGTTCAAATTCATTACCAGACAATGATATTTTTTGGTGTAATTCAATTATGCTGCAATTGACTCCCTTCCCTTTCTAGATTTTCCATCACCTATTTATTCATGAATTCATTTTCCAATCACACTCTGCTGCCGCATTTGTTCCATAAGATAAGTTTCCATGATATGAACCATTCTTCCCCCCGCCATGTATATTTGCTCTTAGGACCAGGACCGGCGTGCACCGGTGCAGAAAACGGAGGCTGCAGTCATATCTGCTCTACTTCACAAGGAGAAGCTATCTGCACGTGTCCCCCTGACCTAGTGTTAGGCAACAATAGAAGAGTCTGTGTTGGTCAGTATAATAATATTATCTTTATGATTGTTGTGTATTTGAGCCATCATGATCGATAGTGAACTGCTTGAACAAAGTGAGTTCCAAGTTCTCAGACATCATTTGAAAGCATTCACCATATCATCAGAACAATTCTATTGTTAATGGGGAATTGTTAAGTGTTGAGATTAGGGTAAGTGGTCTGATTGTAAAACACAACTGTGTGTAAAGGTGGTGGGGGGGGGAGGGTGTTGTATGAGTGTGAACATGTAGAGGGGTGGGGGTTGTATGTGTGTTTAATACATCATATACAAGTATATATAATGATGGGCAACAACTTGAGCATGTCTCATACTTAGCATTTGGGTGTACACTGATTGTTTTGGTGGCGGCCAAAGGTCATTTGAGGTCACTGGAGTTCCAAATTTGAAAATCATATGAGCATGACATCTCAAGAAGCGCAAGTAGAGTCCGAACCCATACCTGGGTATGTGGCAATCTCATATTTAGTACAAGCAGACTGTAGGCCTATCCAGGGAGTGTAGACTAGTGTTAGGTTATGTTGGAGGTTAAAAGTCATATGATGATGTCAACATGTTGAATGTTGTAAGTGTTGATATTTCAATTACCTTCAGTTGAGTTACAAATATACCAGGTAGTGCACTGTATTCATTTATGATGCATCCCAAATATGAAGAGTAAAAATTTGATGCAAATTTGATAGAAAAATATGATAAGATCCAAAGGTTTCCTATTGCATCAGTCCCAGATAAAAACTTGTTAAATTTGTTGTTTTCCTACTATGAAAGAAAAGTAAAATACAAAGTTGTAGAGCCAAGGGCATCATATTTGTCAACTTCAC
>JAAAKB020259922.1:0-10190 GCA_010014835.2 Apostichopus leukothele
CTCGCCAATGTTTTAAAGGTCATTGTTGTGGCCTTCGGTTTGAGTAAAAACAAGAGATTAAAATGGCTCACTGAACAATTAACTTAAGATATCTTGATCATCATCTGTAAAGAATCCTTCAGTTTTTGCACAGCGGTCTGTGAGTTCCCCCTTTAAACCATTACACTCTACAGTAAGTCCAAAGTCTGACTGATACATTACCCCGACAATATTCTGTTGTTGCATTGGCCGGTTGATTATTTTTTCCCATTATGATTTGCGACCATGTCTTATGACGAGCAAGCAAGGTTCATCATTCCAGCAGTCAAGCAACGGCGGCTGATCCCTAAGGTATCCTCGCATGTTTGTGCCAAAATCAAACTACTCTCTTTTTTCTCCCTTCATCGATTCGAAGTAAAAAGTTATCTCTAATCTATTGATTGCGGTGGCTTTCATTTAGTCGATGACGCAGATCTAATCTCCGCGCTCGTCAGTCTCCAAGGCTACCAGATGCTGCTCGGGGAGAGAGATTTCTCCATCCCGAGTTAGAGATCTGCGGCATAATTTTCGATCAGATTGTCGGATTATTTTCCGTCGATACTGTTTGCTCTAAGAGAGAGAGATGCCTGTAATTGACTTCATCTGCTTTTTAAGAGGACGCACGCGGTCGACACGGCTCTCGAGTCGACGGTGCGCTAAAACGTTGTGTTAAAGATATGTGCTAATTTTTTTAACCGATAAAACCGTTTAAAATGATTATGACATTCGGTAGAAACGGATGTCTGGAGGATGTAATGGAATCGGTACAGGTTTTGATTCTCATATACATCTTGCGAGATTTTGTAGCGTTGGAGGGTGAATTAATGAGGTGAATTTGTAGTAAAATAAACTATCATTTATGGCAAGCTATTAAAGTCAGTTCATGGAATTTTAGCTTTGTATTTTCCAGATGTCAGTTTTGAAGCAGCTTTGACAATTCTTGAAAAAGTTAAAACAACAATCAACATTGTGAGGGTAGGATTAATATTGCAGAGTTGCACATATATCATGCTGCGTAATTCTTCATTTTGTATGCTGAATTTCAATGTTATATAATGACAAGTGAAATAAATGCTATTAGACGAAAGAGCCACTGGCAATTGCGTTGCTAAGAAACCAGCTGTTTTGCTTGACTCCTTTCTGATACCAAAAGAAATCTACAAGTATGCCAATGTTTGTGTGTGCGCATATATTATGGCTGTGCATATGTAATGCTTTTTGTTATATAGCGCTCAAAAAAAATGTATTAGCTGGTATGTATGTAGATCCACCTTGAAATAGTGAGAACAAGAAAGATATTTTTATGGAATGAGTCATAGGTCAACTGAGGTCAACAGGTCAAAGCCTGCAACCTAGTAAACTAGATTATGGTCACAGTAAAGCTAATTTAAACTTGATAATTCTTTATATTTACAGTAGATCCACCTTTGTGTTTACAATAGCCCTGTTGTTTGCTGTGAAGGTCAAAGGTCATTGTAAGGTCACAGTCTGATAATTCTAATAAACATGGTAATTTGAATCTGCACATGAATCTAGGATGACCTTCATAGGTACAGTAGTATGCAGGTCCACCTTGGTGATTACTAGAACTCTATAATTGGTTCTTTATGGACAGTGAAGTCTAAAAATCTTGTGAACCGATACCACCGTCCTAAAAGTAAAATTTCAGATGAGCTCCTAGACTTGATGTGTGTTTGTCCTAGTGAATACATGAACTTTGCTGATCAATTCAAGTCGGCAATCTTCAAAATCTCTTTAAAACTCCTAAAAAAAAATTGCAGAGAGTCCCTAAGCTTGATGGCGCTCTGGTTAAATTTTTTACTTTATGAATTTTGCATTCATGAAATGAACGTTTTATTTAAATAACAATTCTCTTGGCTGACCGGAGATATATTACCAAAAGTAGTGTACATTTCAATGACCAGAAGAAAAAAAAAATCTATTTTATTTTTATTTTGTATTAATTTATTTTTTCGAATTGTTTAAGTTATAAATTTGCATTATAGTTCATTTTGAAGTCAACCTACTGTACATGTCCCTTCATTAATTCTGTACGCGATTCAACGAAACAATGAATGATTCCCATTAATTATCAGACAAACAATACCCTGCTTGTTTAATATAAATTGATGTTTGAATGTCAGTTCTACCGTTTATTAGTTTTCGGACCTATTTCCGGGAAATATGACAATAAATAATATGGATGGGAACAATCTCAGGTGTATATTGACATCGTTAAGTATAATGGCTTCCTGCTGTTTCTGACTTATGACAAGGGTGCATTATTCCTTTGCCACAGTCAAAAGCTTAAAAAAAATATTAAAAAAAATATATATATATATATATCAAAAAATAATTTAAAAAAATATATAATAAAATTGCAAGTATTCATCGCAATGATTTTGATCAGGACTGGACATTAAGGATTGACAGGGGTAAGGATACTATTTTTACGGCAAGTTAGAAATAAGGGAGTTTCATTGAATTGGGACGGGACATCACATCAACTTTTGAAAGCTTTTTAATAGGGCACCATGCAACGTCTTCCTCGCAAAGTGAGAGCAAACTCATACAGAGGTGACGAAAAACAGGAACGATTCATCGGATCAAAACCATACGTCTATAAATATCTTTGTGTTTCCTGCATTTTCTAAGTAGCTGTTTCTGGCCACATATCGCTGGAATTTCTGAAAATGTTTGACCCCCGATTTAGTTGGATAATAATTATGATTAAGATATTTGTGAGGGTACCTTTGGTGACATGGCCGTTTTTTTTTAAACAGATATTGAAAGGACCATCTGCTCTTTAAGTATTGATGTATATTACTCAAACACTTAAAAATTTCTTGCAGTGCGTGAAAAGTAAGGTATAACATGTCATTTTCTTCCTCTGTTGCAGTCTTGGGAAGGACTACTATACTGTAAGAGGAAACATGGAGACAGTATACCGCAAAATGTTTTGATAACACCTGTATTCGGTCACGGAGGGTGAGTTTCGAATCACAGATTCCTTGGTTGATGTTGTTAAAATCCCAGATCGTGGCATTTCCAGCCGGATGGCTGGCTGACTTTGTACAAGAAACACTATCAGAAGTACTCCAGATATTAGTGCTTGAAATCTTTTACTTGAATTGGTTTATTGATAATGTTGAAATATGTGTAAACCTGGTTGCATTCTTGGTCTAGAAAATATGGATTTTTAACAATGTAAGGTACCTCATGCAAGTTGTCAGTTTTATTTGTAATGACCCTAAAATTATATTAGATACCGACCCAACCAGCTTTATAAGCCTACAGTATGTGATAGAAATAAATGTCATTAACAACTTGCTTAACAGCTAATAAAAATCTTTATTCCATATGACAGATTTAATTTTCCTTCATGTACATGGCCTTAGACTTGATCAAGTCTAAACATGATATGGTTGAGCTATATGTGCTTCATTTTGTTTTAAAGTTTTTTTTTACCTATTAAAATAAAACAGTTTCTGTAATGGAAATGGCTTTTGCAAATTTTCGACTCAAAAATTTAGAACGTCTTAACACGACCTAATTGTGATGACATTTGTCTCAGTGTCAACACTGTTAACATTCTACCTTGAAAATATGAAGACAAAAGAGAGAGAGTAAGAGGTTTCATATCCTAGTGGCATTATGACATCACAGATTTAACAAAATGACAGCTCCCAAACATTTCTTTTTAAACTAGGATGTATTTTAGATCCTCCTGCAAGCAGAAACTCGCGAAGAAGCCTCATTGGCTTATCAAAGCTGCAAGCTGACTGAAGTCAGTCTCTTACATTCATATTTAACGTCCGTGATTATGAATTGTCAATTGTCAACAACTCTGTAACTGGATGACATAATATGAGGTTACAACCAAATACCAAAAGCTGCTTCTTAAATTGTTGTACAGCACTAGTCGCACCCTAACAATGGGTAATATTTTTATCTATTTACGTTCATCCATTACGCTCCAGAATCGAAGCACCATCTTGACAGAAATAGTCGAGCAAGCCGACAAGGTCCTATCTCTGATTGATACGACGGCTCTGGGAACATTCTTGGCCATCAGGCAAGACGCCAGATCAGATCATCAGTCCATCAAATCGTAAGTATTCAGTCAATTACGATTCACAAAAACCGACGAAACACACACTAGATAACTTGTGATGTGTGTGTGTGTTGTCATGATTGGCGCTGGTGTATTTGGGGTAGATGTGCTATTTTTGTTTGGTTTCATATATTTTTTCACCTCGGGCATTGAATATTCAAAATCGTATATTTTGACAAGGATTGAATCCAGAGGCCAATCGAGATCCATGGAGGTCTGCATGTATGAATATTCATATTCAGGCATTCTTGAGTATTTTGTGTAAAATATACTTGATTAGAAAAAGATATCCCCTCCCCCCCAATATGTTGTTATATCAACAAGATTTGACATCTTAACATAAGAAACAGGTCTCTATATCTGTAGCATAATAATTCGGTTTTTCTCCAATGGCATCGTAGATCCACACATATTGTGGAGTGATAATCACCAATAGCAGCAAGGCTCTGGCCATTTTGAACTAAGATAGTTAAATGCTCATTTATTGTTGTCATGAGAAAAAAAGTCCTTTGGACATGCAGAATGTGTGACATCATCAGGGTTTTGTTTCATAGTTATTTGCTAGCTGTGTAGATGTTCATTCTTCAGTGACTTTTTTGCTTCCTATTCTTAAAATTCAATATTAATGAATTAAATGAATATATATACATCTTAATATATAATGATATAATGAGAAGTGTTTCTGTGAGAAATGTTTACCAAAATTCCATGTTGTCCATTATGCTGCATCCTTGGGATAAATACTGTCAGAAGCTAGAATACCGATAACCCTGTCTGTTGAGTAGCATTTATGGAATAAATTTGTACGATATCATGGATGTTTCAATGACTGTCTTCATGTAAAATTGGTCCTATTCTTTCACAGATTCTTTTTGCCAAAGATCATTCAAAGTTTTATTTTATTTTATTTTATTTTATTTTATTTTATTTTATTTTATTTTATTTTATTTTATTTTATTATTATTTTATTTTTTTTATATTTTTTTTTATGTTATTTTATTTTATATTATTTTATTTTATTTTATTTTATTTTATTTTATTTTATTTTATTTTATTTATTGATTTTGATTGTGTATATCTTCACCTCTCAGAGAAATGGACAAGCAAAAGATCCACCTGGTCTCGGCACTGTGTCTGGTGGGCTCTGCCGTCTCAGATCAGATACTCACCAACAGATCAGCGGAGGAGAAGACTCTCTCGGAAGATGAAGAAGCAAACCTGACGCAGAAAGTCACACAGACGTACAATGAATTGCTGAAATGGGCTGACCCTGAGGAGAAGAAGGTAAAGTCCCTAATTTCTTGATCTTTGTGAAAATATTGACATTTTTAAATATCTTGCCTCTTTGCGGATTTTTCTGTTTATTTTTGTTCCAGTCGTATGGTTTGTATACCAGTCGTATGAATTTTACATTAGAAGGCAGTCTAACTTAAATATTGTTATTAAATTAGGAATATTAACTCCACAATAATTGTGTTATTGTTGGGTGATGTAATAACCAAGTAGCATAAAAGTTTGAGACAATACTCAAAGTTGAAAATGCTGTACCTTCACCAGCCCCACAATCCAACTTACCATACAGTGGAAACTTGAATCATTGTAGTATGACCTATGTACATGCAAATTGACAGTGCAGATAATGCCACTACATATTACTTGTGTTTTGTATCATGTTAAAGCCACATGTCAAAAAATAACCGAATTACAAGCCAATTTTTAGAACCATGCTAATTACCTAATTTACATAAAATCTGACGTTGCAACAAAATTTGAAAATGCTGTAACCTGAATCAACCCAAATTGCGATAGAAATTTGCATCGAATATATATGTGTATAATAATAATAATAATAATAATACAATTTATAAAGCGCAAAGTACAGAAAAGTTCCTTAGTGCTGAACACAGAAAATATGAACAAATAAACACAAAATACAAATAGGACAGAGAAGACCAAAAAATATATACATATATACATTAATTGTGCACATGTGCATTTCTATGAATGTTATCAAAGTCACTAATATTTAAATGTCACACAAAGCCTATCCAATTTCAATGTTAACACAGCCTCAGGCATTTCTATGTTATAAAAAGCCTCATTCATGCGTGGAAATAGCACAGTTAAAAGCTTTCCTTACAGCTGTGTCATTTCTGCCAAGATATGCGGGTCATGGCTTTGCTGTTGAGTCACATAGTATATAATATGTAGGTAAATGTACATTCAATGTGCACGAATCATGCTAAAAGATATAACAAGTTAAAGTCATGTGTGGAAATATTACATTTGTGAGCTAACAGTAGAGAAATGTCATTTCTGCTAAGATGTGCGGGTTAAAAGCCTTGCTGTTGAATGAAATATAGTGTATGAAAATATGAAATATAGTAATAACATGTAGGGACATGTACACTGAATGTGCACAGATCATACTAAAAGATATAACAAGTTATGTGTGGAAATATTAAATTTATGAGCCAGCAGTTGAGCAATATCATCTCTGCCAAGATATGCGGGTAGTGGCCTTGCTGTTGGTTTAAAATAGGACTTATAAACTACAAAGTGCTGAATTATAATTGGCCAATGCAGTATTTAATTAGCATAAAACAGAATGCATAAAAACTGAAATGCTGTACCTCCATCAAAATCAACCCATTCAACTCACCATGAATCACACATATAGTAATAACATAGGTAAAAAAAATATGTACATTGAATGTGCAAAGGTCATATTGTAAGATACAACAAGATTCTTGTGTGGAAAAAGCACACTTACGAACTTAACTATAGTACAATATCATTTTTGGCAAGAAATGTCGATAAAGGTCTTCTTGTTGGTCTAATGAAAATTGGACTATTAACTCTAAAGTGTTGTGCGATGATCAGCTATAGGGATATCAAATCTAATCTATAAAAAGCCACTCAGCAAAATAAATGGAAAGAGTCTACCACACTCAACTCTCCTTTCAATTCACTGTGCTATAGTAAAGTTTGTATGGGAATTTACTGTTTGGAAGAAGTAGATTCATGGGTTGAAATGGCATGAGTTTTGACCTAGCCTCAGGACTAAAGTTTAAAGTTAAATTTGGATACTTATTGAGCGCTGAGTAGGAAAGCAATACTCTAACCTCTGCCCGGCTGTTCAGTTAAACCCCTGATCACCTGTTACTTGTCACATCCACACAACCCAAGTGTTGTACATAATTCAGACAGATGCCCCCCCCCCCTGGGGGTACAACCTTGCGCCAGCACCTTCAGACCATTCCATTGGGTGCTGACACAATTCTTGGGCACACTCAACCAAATTTACACCTCATAGGTACCCAAAAATACACCTCGGGGGTGAAGAGAGGCACTTGAGATTAAGTGCTTTTGCCCAAGAACACAGTGATCTGGCCAGGACTGATTGCAAGTTCACTGGCGTAACCACTTGTGACCACACTGGTGCTCTAGTTCTATTTCATCAAGAAGTATGGACATTAGTCTGAAACTATATGGAAATTGTCAATTTGGTCGTTGTCATGTGTACAAAATTAGACACTGTTGAGTGATCATTGGGTTATTTTACAAAACTTTGGAGGAACACCTGAAGCCTAGTCGGTTGGCATTCCAAGTAGGTTGAGGTGTGAGCATGTACCCTGTTTACTATTTTAAGATCAAAGCTAACACATTTCCCATTTGGAAGATGGATTTATCATATTTTTTTCAATCTTTTGCTAACTATGTTTATTTTTATTTTGCTTACTTTCTCTAGGTACTGCCCTTTAGCATCAAGCATGCAGAAGTACTAGGACACCAAGGCAGACAATTAAAATATCTGTTACGACTCAATGACGATTCTAAACCGACAAAGGATATGGAACTCAAGATAATCCAGGTAAGGGGAAACTGCAATCTCTTGTAAGAAAGAGCAAAGTAAGTTAGCTGTAATGAGATTTTGGTATGTATTTGTCATTTCATGGACTATGAAGGCATATGAACAAAACCAAACTAACAATTAGCAATAACAAAATCCTTCACCATTTAAAAAAAAAAAAAATTTTTTAAGCTTTTCCGCAATTCTTTGCTGTGATGGATTCATGTTGACGAACAACAAACTCAAAATATTGGGGTGATTGGCAGGAATTTTTCTCAGTCGTCGGAAATTTAATCTAGTCTTCGAATCGCGACTACGGTGGTCGTCTCAGTTTCTCCATAACCTTGTTTCTTGTAACTTTCATACGCTATTGTATTGTAGGACCTGTAATATTTCAATCTCTCATCAACAATATGTCTTTTGTCTCTAATTTCACCCGTTAGGTTTATAGGAAGCTTGGCTGGGAACATTTAGCCAAACATTCTGAACAGTGGCTGCTGGTGAAGTACCCACCAAACTATGTACCCTTCTGATTGGCCAGTTTTTTTTTTTTTACCAGTCCAGCATTTTGATTGGCCCGCTGTCTCGTCCATTCTGTCGTTATGACAGGTTCGCTTCAATGTCTTTTGTCAACCTTAGATTCCTGGCTCAGTTTTTTTTTTTTGTGTAGATAAATGAATTTTGATAGTATATGTATTTGTCTACCAAAAAAAAAAAGGAGAGTAATAAACGGAAGAAAAATCTTTTTATGTATCCTTAAAATTTCGCAATATAAATGTATACCACTAATCCTATGTCAGTATTTAAAAGTATTCTTTATAAGTTAGGTAGATTTATGGTTCCAGATATTTTTCAAATAATTTTTTTTTTTTTTAATTCTACAGACATGGAATGGTACAGCAACTAGGGATTAGACGTGAAATTATCTTTATTTTAATTTATTTATTGTATTATTATTCTGTGGGCCACTGCATGCTGTTGGGTTAAACAATACACTTAAAAGTACAGTATAATAACCAATCAATTAGATTACTGTGACACAACTTTTCATGAAAGGATACTGTCTTAGCCACAATTCCTTCAAAATAAATATTAAACTCAGTTAGTCTTCATGTAATGTTAAGGGAAGCACAATTACCAGGTTTCCCCATTACATATTTTACAACGAATGAAAAACAATAACTCACATTGTTTTGTATTTTTGCAGCAGTCATGTGGTATAAGGTAACATACGTTTCAAGAAGTGTTCGCCCAGATCCACAGATGATAATAATTTTTTTTTTTATTCAAATGCAAATAGATTGACAGAACGTAGTTTCTATTGACCTCAGTGGTCTTGAGTCTTATGTGGATCGAATTTTGCATTTTTTTACTTTTTACCAAAAAAAAAAGAGTTAAAATTTCAATAGTACGGCGTTTGTTCAGTACCTGTGTCCTACCTCTCTTACTAAAATATTTTACAGGTAACATAAGTTACGACACAAATTACAAGTCAAACTCACTCTAACTCTGTACGATTTGTATTTGGCTTGCATTCAGAGAGATCTTTAGTGTATGTAACCAATATATAGTCATCCGTCTAGAAACCTCTTGTGACCTCACCGTTCGAAAAGTTCCGTCAAATTTCATAATCATATCGACGCTTTTATCACTTCCCCTTTTGAGAGGACTGTAGCGTAGATAATTACAAAGCAAAGAATTCTCTACAAAGAAATGGTTGCTTGTCAGTCACCTTTGAGGGTGGCGAGAAGACTAACTTGGTTGTCCAAAAGAGGTGATGGATTTATTATGGCAAGGTTTGACTAAAGCACTGTTTAACATGTTTAACCATTGTCTTTGTAAAGCAAGATGTCTAGAAGGTTTCATATCATTGGATAGCAATCATCTAAAATCAACCTTGCATTCAGCTGAATTTGAACGTGAGTGAAACAGTTGTAGGGAAAAACCCGTATTGATGACATGTACCGGATGTTTACTGTTTTATAGCAAAGTATTGCATGGAATGACATAAAAATTTCAAGTGATTTGGTTAGTGTAGAAGTTGCTCAGTGATTGAAATTGAAAGGGGAAATTCAACGAAGCTCTCAACAACACGGTCAAGAGGTTCATCCATTTGTGACAGTAACCTTAAAAAAAGCTTGCAATGATCATTAAAGTCACTGTTTTGAAGCTTTTGTAAATTTCCAAGCTATCTTTCCTCAGAAT
>JAAAKB020259942.1:0-10188 GCA_010014835.2 Apostichopus leukothele
GGGGAAGGGGAATGAGTGTGGGGGAGGTGGAGAGGGGGAGGGGTGGGGGTGGGGGGGGGGGGGGGGGGGGGGGGGGGGGGGGGGTCGATTACGAAGCCTAAGCTATAATAGCCTCGGGTACTGTAAGTCTATACCGTAGCAGGCCAGCATACTTGACGAATGTGGCCCATATTACTTACTATACGTTACAATATATCTCGATTCCTACCTTGCAAACCTTCTAGTCTATGTGTCCTGTGTTCTACAGTTCCACAACTGCGGTATGGTCCAAAACGGATTGTGACCTTTGCGCTTTCAGGCATACTGCGCTACAAACTACGACTGGTTCAGCTAACGTTATAAGTTGTACTGTGTACCTTCCTCCACACGTAAGGTTAGGAATATAATACTGTAGCCAAGTGACGTTTTGGTGTTCTGTAAATTGGATGCACAACACATACACTTGACGTTGCTTCAAACGTAACGAAAAGGTATCTTGTTAGTTATCACAAGAATAGGTTCGACCTTAAGTTTTTGACGCAAATGGGTCTGGTAGTAGTCTGTTCCTTGCAAAGGTAGGGTACGTCCAAAATTGTGTGTGTTGCCTGGTTACCAAGTTTCACACTCGAAGTGTTTGCTCGAGGTAAAAGTTTCTCCACTAACACCTAGATTGCCAAACAAGCGTATATACATCGGGGACACAGATGATTTCTAATTGATCATTTTGATTGTACATTCATCTTTTTTGATGGATGGATTACAACGGACAATACTTTGATTTGCAACTGTAATGTGTGTCAGGTATTAGTCATAGGTACATATCATGATATGTAATATCATTAAATGTTTCTCATGTATAATTAACTTAGCTTGTGGACTAACCTCACGAAAGTATCAGTGGTTAATGGGCGCATTTGAAAAGGTAACAAACATATTCTAGGTCTATGCTCCCCTTTATTGACCACAGGAGCGAACAACCTCGCTATCCAGTTGTGTAATCTTTGCATGCGTATTAGGTGCGAGTTTATCTATACAACTAACCCAGCATCACATTCACAGTCATCATCACCGTTCTTAGAGAATAATGAGCAGCTATTATTAGTCATACCAAGAAATTATGCTGAGTGTAGCTAGTGTCAGGGTGTAAGTGCCTTGAACTGCTGTAAGTATTGTCAATAATTTATTTACCATGTACCCAGTTAGGCTACAACTTACAAGTTACAAATAAAAGCAAACGTTATGTACTTACTGTAAGTTAGGCTTCCAAGGAGTTAGGAATAGGAGCTGAACATAATTTCTTGGCATGCAACATTCAGCGAGTCATATCTTAACTTTATCCAGCAAACGATATTATAGGATAAAGCTAAGCTAGGCCTACTACTCAGTTGAAGGAGCACATGCAGAATACCCCACAAATCACACACAGGGCTTTTTTAGAACAACAATACATTGTTTATTATGATAGCCTAGGGACTTCCTATCATAACCTGTGAGATTCTAGCCTTGTGAAGTAATCTGCAATTAAGCACAGTTGCACATGTATCTACTAGTCTTTGTTTGTTTTTGTTTTGTTTTTGTGGTAGCATAACATTAAAAACTTTGCAAAGGTTGACCATTGCACTTGGCATAGCCTAACTAGTAGTAGTACTAAGAAAGCATGAAGCTTATTTTAATACATATGTAAGCTCACTCTGTAAGAATTAGAGAAATTTATGATGACTATAATTTGCAACATGCGACTGCCCTTATAAATTGTGAATGGATGATGATCCTTTCAACTGCTAACTTTCGGGTACAAAATAAACTTATACCCCCAAAATACAGTACTTCAATTAAAACCACAACATTTTGGATCTATGGTGTATATGTACATGTGAATTTGGCTAGACCTATGTATAATGCTAACTATATGTTTTCAATATAATCAATCAATAACCAATGACACGCATGCTGTTGGCTTATAAATAATTTCTTCCAGTGCTAGTATAATAAGTCTACCCTCCACCAAACCCATCCCCCCCCCCACAATTAAAGGAGAAAAAAAAACAAGGAAAATAAAATGATCACCCATGCAAGGCTTACTTGACATTACAAATTAGTAGATATAAGTTTTGGACCATCAGTACAGTACTCACAAAGCATGTGTTTCCTTTTCTCTTGTTTATCGCGATTGTGTTTCAAGTTTCATTTTCATTAACTACTGTATACTCTGACCAGTCTTTGTAGGATGGTACTGGATGTGTATAGTTAACAGTCTAACCATCATACGCTGACCATTGTGCACAGTGGAGAAAAGTTGTCTTCTTTATTTCTTTTGCAACAACAGCAGCTTAGTATGATGGACATCTGTGTTAGTTATAGACTGGAGCACCTTCCAGACGAATTGATTATTCGGATATTTAGTTGGCTCTCCACAGCAGATCTGGTCCGAATCCATTCCGTACCAAATAAAAGAATGAAAAATTTAACTCTGGATAAAGCTCTGTCAAGGTATTTTATTCTCCCTGTCTGTTTTTCTTTCTTCTTCGGTTTCTTTTTTTAATTGGCTAAGCTTCTTTGATGTTCTGATATGTACCCCCATTTCAAGGTACCACTAGGTTAAGCCAAACGAAGAATATTCAGTAAAAACTGTCGTAAAGTTCTCAGTTGATAGCATTTTTTAACTTTTAAACACAAAGACCATCAAAACATTATGAATACATTACAAATGGGTACTCCAAAATGGCTGCAAATACTTTAAAGTTCAATGTAATTGCAGATTCTTTTTAGCCATAATTTGCTTTATTTGACATTTTTCCTTTTAGTATTTTGCCCCTTTAATGAATCTTTAGTATTGTTATTATCATTGCAGTAGGTTACTTACATCTATCTAAAATAATTGTTTTTATTGTTTTATTCATTGTTATTTTATTGTTTTTATGATTGATTTTATTCAATTTCTCTCTTTCTCCGTCTCCTCGTCTGTGGACGCCAGAACGCTTGGCTTTGGAGGCTGTTTCCAGTGTGAGGAGGGACAGATGCAGCTCTTCCTGAAGACTTCAACAGCAGTGAAGAAACTCTCGTTAGCAGATTGTTACCAACTGAAAATGGTCACTGTTTTGAGGACAGTTCCCCGATTAAAAGGCCTCGTCATGCTAGATCTTACAAACTTACATGTATCACCCACAGTCCTGGCAAATATCCTTGACAATCTGCCAGTCCTGGAATCGTTAGGCTTGAGTGCTCATGGAAAGGTTCCCTTAGATGCGAACAACAAAGCAGTACATCCGTTCACCGAGGAAACCACAGCATCGTTAGGGCGGTTAAAGCACTTCAAATATTCCATTGGTCACGTCTGCGTACGGAACAGTCTATTACCTTGTGTTAAAAACATTGAATCGCTGGTGTTGGACTTCATGCCCTTTGAACAACGCTACGACCATTGCAGCTGCGCCTTCTTCATCCGGACTCCGTTTTTCACCGAATATATCGGAAATTTGAAGCAGGTGTTCGCACCACGGGCAGTGATTAAGGAACTTCACAGTCATATGTTTCTGAGTATGATACAAACCTGCCTGAGAAATCACTTTCGGCCATACATGCGGACATCCAATGAAGTGATCTGTTTCAAAGACATCCACAAAGTTTCCACCGGAGCGTCTGCGGCTGAACTGGAACCTTGGTGGACGGCTTTTCTTCGGAAGGATGCCGAAGATGATATCAAGATAGCAAGCCCATTCATTCGACTGCCACCGGATGACAAATGGGTAGGGTGCATACATATATACAGAAATCTGCTAGATTACAATGTACAGTATTTAGTTAAAAGTGTCAAAGTACAGTTGTCCTGACATATGTCCAACTATTCCATTCAGTGAGTGTAAATTGGATTGAATCCAACTAACTGTACTGACTAGTGAGTGGTCCTGACTTGTCCAATTAGTGAATTTCTCCAAATTCATTTCACATTTGTGTTCGTATTTTGCAAAGTTATCGGCTACGTATGCTGCAAAACCTAATATTAATCATTGTTTACAAATGATTGGCTACAAGTACAGTACATACCCTTTGTAGAAGCAAACTTAACATTAACCACAGTAGTGTACAGTAAATCTAAAGCTACCAGTGTCTGTCCTATTCTTCAAAATAATTATATGAATGTTGTCCCATACTGTACATACATGTATATTAATATTCATGTTGAAATGTGTACCAAATGACAGGACTAATAACAGAAGACAATTATGTTAAATGTTGAGGTGAAACTTGTAAGCAGACGTACCGTACGTCAGTAATGTATAGTATTTATTATGTCTTTCTATGTAGGAACTGTTACAAAACCAGGAACAGGAAAAACATGGAACTGCTGGACATGGTATGTCAGCCCATTTAAGCTTCATGTGTGTACTGTAAGGCTTTATATGCATGCATGTAACATAAATATGATGCTCCATTCATTTGCATTCGGTCGAAATATTTTTTCATCTCAAATTGTCCAGAGGCGACCGGTCATTCACCCCGGGCCCCAGGGCGGTATCGTCCTGTAACCCCCCTCGCGTCAGACCTCATCGTACAATGTTACTCACCATGTTTCACAGTTCTGTCCATTTTCTTCTTGCATTAATCATCAGTTGTACGATGCCTGAAACTTTGCTGCCTTCCTAATGGAAACATGAAATGCTCTCCAAAGGTAAGGAGTGTTTTCTGCTTTTGTTGTGTTCAGTTGAGTTGCCATGTATTGCAATAGTTGATGTTTGATACCAGCAGAAGCAATGAAATTCAGCGTTAGATTTTAATGTTGTTGTTGTTTTGATTGTCATCAAATGAAATATCCTCTCTTGCGAATACAAGAACAAGCATTCGTTACGGTACGTTTGTCACAGAAGTAATCTTGTTTTGGGCGAGGGAAGAGCGGGCTTGGTCAGTCTATAGACGTAGGAGAGGATGGAAGCCTTTGCAAGGATGAAGGAAGAGGGTGTCAAGCAGAAGATGGAAAGAGGAATGAAAATGTTTGCTAATGCTCTTATGTTCAGATATGTATTGGAAAAACTGCTGATATGATTTATAATAATTAATAAAGGTATTATGTTAGAGCTAGAACTTCAAGTGTCCAAGAGGAGTGTTATAATATTCAGCCTGTTGTTATCAATTTTTCAGCAAATGTCAATTCTTGATGGGTTTCCCTTCTACAATTGTTTAGAAGAGATTGAACTGGTTATTGGACAAGGAAAACAGTAAGTGTCCTGTCACTGTTTTAATATCCTCTTTACTCTCTCTTCTCTCTATCATCTAACCCATACAGGGTATGATTGAGGCGGTGTGCGTAGAGTTATTAATCGTGTTAGAATCAGTGTCCCATGCATTTGTAATGCTTAGGAGAATGAACACCAGTAAAACCAGGTTCATTGTAAGGCCACAAGCAAGATGTGTAAGACATCTTTAGAGTTTCTGTATAAAAAAAAGTTCAACGATTTCTCTCAACAAACATTTTAGCACTCTTTCATTCTGTATAAATAAAGCAAGCCACAGAATCATGGTGAAGTTCAACATTAAGTACACCAGTTGTAGACAATACTGCTGATAGTTGTAATCGATTCATCGCCAGTAGTCGCGATCACACTTTGGAAGTTCAATTTATCACGCTCAAAACCTAAGTTGCGATTAATCGACTACAAGCTAGCACTAAACATAATGCCTTGAAGCATGATATTGGAGGACAGTACAAAGTGGTATGAGCAAGCTAGAATCAGATATAGGTTCTAGGAACTGTTCATACTGTCACTATGAGTGCATTGAAGCATGACATGGAAGGACAGTATGGAGTGGTATTAGCATTAGAATCAGATTAAGGTTAGGAACTGTTCATACTGTCAGTATGAGTGCATTGAAGCATGATGTGGAAGGACAGTACAAAGTGGTATGAGCAATTAGAATCAGATATAGGTAAGGAACTGTTCATACTGTCAGTATGAGTGCCTTAAAGCATGATATGGAAGGACAGTATGGAGTGGTATTAGCATTATATAGAAAATTGTGCCAACTGGTTCAACTATAGCAATAAATGTTGATGATCATATCTGACTTGGCAGGCATTTCTTACCAGAGGTGATTGGGAAAGCTTACTCTGAGTGTTCTCAACAAGATGGAGACGTTGAGAGGTAAGTTTAACAAATTATTATTATTTATTGAGAACTATGGCCCATTGTTTTTATGTTCAGTAAAATGGTCATCATCAAATGGTACATCAGCAAAGCTTGCTACATTTAATAATTTACTAGCATTTGAAAATTCTAGAGTACCTCTGATCAGTTCATTCTCAGTTTTGAAATACTGAGTTGATTAAAACTTACGGTCTGTCGTAGGAATATTGGAAACAAATTGATCAGCCGTTGAAAGTAACGAGTTTCACAGCGTCACTTTAAATGGCAAATTAAATTGATGCTGCTGTAATATTACATAATATGCAAATTCAGATGTACCTACAAACAATGTGTATCAATTGATAAGAAATGTTGTCGTCTTATCACGTAGGAATGGACTCAGTTTTTTAAAAAGTATGAAGATATTTGTCTTCAATACAGATGTTACTGACTTACAGATGAGGTTGCTTGGTGTATAAAGTGGAAATGTGACATGGTTGGGGGTGACTGGGTGAGTGAGGTATTTGGGGAGCAATGATATGAAGGGTGGGTGGGGATTTAATAGTTGTTTCCTTCCTACATACACAGACTGCTGCAGTAACTTTGATTGGTATAGGAGCATTACAGTCACAGACTCACACTGGTTGGTGTAATTTCACTCTCTGTAATATTTATAGAATATATATACCTTAAGCTCAATTCTTTGTGGAGAGGGATATTTTAATTGCATTAAACTCCACTGTCTTTAAAACAGAAGTACATGGTTGTGATCAACATTTAAAAGCTACTTAAAAGCAATCCATTAGTTTTACGGTGGAACAGTAATAGAATTCAACCAGAAGACATTAGTTTAGGAGGCCGGGGTGGTTGGGGTGCATAACTAATACAGATAATGGTCTCTCGTAAATACTGCTGAAAGATAGAAGGGATATTTCCTCCCAATGGACCACACAACATCTGCCCTTGGAGATGATCATGGTGCAAATAAGGGTCACCAATAAAAACAATACCAGGGACTTTATAGGATTTTTCGGTCTGTTTGTTTTTTCCAACAGAGAAGTTTTTGACGATATCCTAGAACTCATTAAGCAGAACCAGAAACTCCGAAAGGTATCCCTAACGGTGTCCCGTCAGACGGAGATGTCGAAGAAATTTATGGTCAACTTGTCCTGGTGCTGCTCAAAGCTGATAGCATTTTCCTTGGAATTTTCAAAAGGTTTCTTGAATCCGCAGCTCACCGCTCATCTCAATACGGTCTTGCCACAATTGCAGCTCTTGCGTGATTTACGGTAAGCCTTTAGGGGGAGAATTCACTCTCATTGCTCTCATGATAATGTCATATTTGTATCGAAGTCAGTCAAATGGGTTATATTTAGTCAACAGTTGGAATTTCAGTGTCCAAAACTTTGACATATCTGATGATTATTACAGACTGATAAATCTGTTACACAATTGTAACAACTTGTTTTAGAATACTGTACTTGTAGGTTTTGAATTTTAATTAAGTGCAGCAATATGGCATAGAGAATTAATAGAAAAATAAAGTTCATATTTTAATAAATATGTCCTGTATCGTTTATCATTAATTTAGTGTTGTCTTTCATGGAAATGGTATACCTTACAATAAAAACAATGTTTGATCTCTTCATATAGACAGCTCAAATTTGCAATGATTTGACCTAATTGATACTGTAGTGTAGTCAGTTCATTTACCGTGTGTTGAAAGATAGAGGTGAAAGGTCATTTAAGGTCAACATAGGTCAAAGTCTGAAAGCATTGTAAACACAATTAGACCTTAGTAAATACAAAAAAAAAACCTTTCTACAATTTCATCAAATGTTCGCATGTGAATTTTGACAAGAAATCACTAAGTTGATTGAATTTCTGGTTGTTCTAAGCAAAATATCTCATCAACCCTGCTTCTGTAACATAACTGCTCTAGTCAACACCTGATGATACCTCACTTATTTTTCCTCCGATCCTGTGTTGCTCAAAAGAAGAAAAGGTTTTTCGACTCATATCCACACAGTTTTCTCTTAAAATGGTTTTTAATTTGGGACAGAAATTATACTCTCTAGCACTTTAACACTGTCTTTATTACATAGCAAGGAAAACCTTTAGCTTTTTGGGATTAAGATGATGCAATCTTTTGCTGATTCTTTCAACAGGATATGCAGCAGCTATTTCCAGTTGAATCCTCAATTTATTTTGTCACTTCAACGATGTTCGTCTCTTCGGAGACTCTGTATTCTGACACAGAGAGGAAAGTAGGTATTATCTGAATTAATGGTTTAATTTGGGTTTGCTTTGATCTAATCAGAGAAATTGATTGTACTAAGGATAATAAAGGCATCCCAACTATGATGGGTTCTTGGTTGATGCAGGTGGGAGGAACCGGGTGGGAGGAACGGGCGTGGGAGGAGTGATAATCAAACCCCACTTCCACCCATCACTCAAAACTCCTTAATATATTTCATAGTACTGATGCTATATATTTGTGTGACTGGAATATCTTCATACCCCTGTACCTGAATACACATGATTCTGCAGCCAACACATGTGACTCCACAGCTACAGTAAGAGTCTTTTGTGTTTACCATCACATCAAATGGTTTCTCGGAAATGGTTATTGCTCAATTGCCTTAAAAAAACATGCAGGTATCTAATATCCCTACATATTAGAGCATCATGATGCCTAAGATAATCATTGCGATCGTGGAGCGATTGCTCCTCACGGCAGGGGTCAAGGGGCGCGCCTTAGCGGCCCATGTGATGATAAAATGCAAGCTGTTTAGTTAGTCAATATGAGATGTGATTGGTAAAGTTAGGGAAAGTCGGAAACAAAAAAGAGAAAAACCAAAACAATATTGACATCGTTGTCCCATTTCTGTAATTCTGTATATTTTCCTACTCTGTACTGAAAACTTGAGAAAACTTTGCACGACTTCATATATATTTTGCAAGCCGTGCACGGTAAAATAGGCGGTCATTTTGTGAAACTGGCCGTGCAAAAGACGGTTGGTTGCCTTAACCCTACTGGTAGACTATTGCTGTGGCATTAAGTTTGCAATGTTGTGTTAGGCTTCAATTGTAGGTTTTACTCACATGTTTCATTGTTGTGGGTAAAGTGACCTTGAATTTCTCATGTTATTTATAGGACATGTGATGTATGTAAAGTTGCCAATATTTTGCAATTTAAACAGATATATTAATGTTGGCTAAACTTGTCATCTGTAAAGCTGCAGAGGCAGTTTGGCTCATTGTTTCATTGTTGTGCAGAGCAAATTTTGGTGCCCAATATTGAATTGCAAAGAAGAAAAAAATTGGGGAATACTGTGTATACATTGCTGCAAATGTTGCCCATGTTTAGTAAATTTTTTGGAAGAGTAGCTTCAAAAGCGCACATAACAGGTCGTGAAAAGTCGGCTGGTGATTGTCCACAGACTAGTGCAGTTAACCAAGCGAAAATGGTTGAAAGAGTATACAGAGGTTGTTGAATTGTACTGTATTAAATTTTTAGTCAGTTGATGATAATTTGATCTCACTAAGTATCTTTTTTTCATTTCCTTTGTTAGATGCTCAGCTTGCCACAGACTTCCTTCCTTATTTCAGGCTTGCCAAAGTCTCGTGTTTGTCTGTCTGGACGGCTTCACGGAACATTCATGTTGTAGTAACAAGAAGGCCGACGAGGTCGCGGCTGTCATAAAGAAAAGGTTTGTAACTTTTGTGCCAAATATAAATATCAGAATCATGTGAACTGTTTGATTATTATGTTCACAAGACTTGCTCTATCCATTTTGGAAGGGAGCTGCCTGGCCCGATTGTTTTACATGTAACTTCTCAGCCAAGCCGTCTTATGGTGTACGGCCCGTACAGTGTTGAATAGAGCAGGCTGCATTATAGCTAAAGGAGGTGGAATGCTGCAATAAAGATACATACTATCTCTTTCTCCCTTTGGGACCCTACTAGGGTAACATATGCCCTCCCCCCCCCCCCCCCCCCCCCCCCCACCCCCCTCCATTTTTTTTCCCCCAATAAAAAAGTCTCTCCCTCCAGGGTTTATAATTGTGAGCTAGTATTGCAATGCGCG
>JAAAKB020259953.1:0-10187 GCA_010014835.2 Apostichopus leukothele
ATATATATATATATATAATTAATTCTAAATACAGTCCGAACAACATTTTATCTTGTTTTTCTATCTTAAATTATGAATCATATCCTTTTTTTTTCAATTTCTTCAAAAATCTGATCTTATTATTGAATGGCCAGTGTGGTATTCTCATTTCTCAAGCTCTCCTCTTTAACACCAAAACTCTTTCATCCGCTTTCGAAAAAGGTCATTTTGTCAATGCCATTTTCCTTATCTCTCGAAGACTTTGGACACCCTGGATCATAGTTTTCTACTTTCTAAGTTTGATACATATTTGGGTAAGAAGGCTACTAAAGAATGGTTTATAAATTCCCTTTTCAATTGTAATCAGTACGTAGTGCCCAATAACCACGCTTCAAACCTAAATAGTGTTGTCTGTGACGGGCCTCGGAGACAGTTCTTGGTCCTCGTGAAAAAGGCTACTCGCAAATAAGTCCATCCTATCCAGTTGCAGGGGACTTAATAACCATGCACAACAACCATATCAAGTTTTCTTATGTTGCTTAATTCTTAGGTGGTTACATTGATAATATTTTAAATTGAAAGCATCACATTGATTAGGTGTGCAGCAAAGTCTCTAAAGGTAATCTCAACCGACCGAGAATTTACCTGTCAAACAAGTCTGTAATTTGTCTCGGCCAACACCTATCCTTCGCTACTGTAGAAACTGTATTTGCTTCAAAAGCTCTTCTCACAGTAAAACTCTTTCTCTCAAACTTAAATCCCTCAATATTTATTATATCAACAGCCATCAAGTTGTAACCTTTATTTCCAATTTTGTAATTAATTAATTTTACCTAAGTGTTACGACCTCTCTTTTCAATCGGTATTCCATGCACAACCACAACACTAGATTTAACACTTCTCTCAGCATACATACAGCATACAGCATACATTCAGCAGTGTATCTGTTTTCAGAACTTTCTTACGATCTGGAATGTAAGCTTTAAGTGACCGTCTCAAGTCTACACATACCATTGCTGACTTAAATACTTCTCACAAAGCTCTTTTGTAATCTAAGTATTCATAAGCTTTCCTGTCTTTCTCCAGCCTTACTTTTATGATAGTTAACTGTAGCCTGGTCCCGTGTGGATACATAGTTGAAGGGGGACGGGGACGTTTGTTTTCTCACACAGTTCTTACTCAGATACTTTTCTTTCAAAGTATGACACAGTTAAAACAGGCGAGACGTAATGTTCGGTTTGTTAGACCTATACACATCAAAATGTCTGCTTATTGGTCTGCTTTACATTAAAGATCTTGAAAATGATGAGATAATAATAAAATGATAGAACCTGGAAATACACAATTACATGGTACCAGATTCGTAGTGAGTCCGTGCCCTTACTCGTATTGTGACATAGCTATTGGTATTTTCACCCCTCCCCACCCCTCAGGAGTGATAGCTCAGTGGTTAAAGCCGGTGCCTTTTAATCTAAGAGACTGACTTCGTTCGGTCAGCTTGCGGCTTTGATAAGCCAATGATGGCTTTTTCGCGAGTTCCTGCTTGCAGCAGGATCTAAAATACATACAATACATACATACTTGTACTCGTACTCAGGCATTCGAAGTAAACTGGCGATCAATCACACAATCTACCTAAGTTCGTACTATCAAAAAGAGAAGAAAATTGTTATGTGTGTAGCCATTGATAACTGGAAGATGCTTATTAATACAACTCATATGTAAAGAGAAGTACTCTGAGACCTGTTTATTCTTAAAATTGTTTACTTCTACTCCGCTTTATTGGCTTTTCGTTTTTCCTTTGTTGGGGATGTTATCGATCCTTCAGAATATTTTATTTTTCATGAACGCTGCTGAAAAGCTTTCTGAAAAAAGGGTTTCTTTCACAATTGTTTTCGTAATATATGAAGCTTGCGATAGATTTTCCAAATTTAATATAATTCTTAATGCCGTTATGACAAAAAACTTCACAAACATGTATATGAAAATATTGACTTGCCTTTTAAAGTTCATTGTATTATTAAGTATTATATATTTTTTTAATTAATATTTCTTCACTTAACTTGGTCTACTTCCTGCAAGTATAAGTGACATGTGTAATATTTAGTGGAAAATATTCTCGGAGTAGTTTTTCTCATTTAGCCGTTCCGTAGCGTATGACATAATACATTACATTACTGTATAAGCACCGGACGCTGGTTCTTATTTTCATCTTCCGTTATGAGGTATTTTACTTTATTCGTCATGTGAACAGAATGATGTGGGGTAACCCACACTCGTTCAAGTTCCCATGAAAATGTTGAGCCTTTATGAAGGTAACATACATTGAAACATGTGACCTATGGACAACATATTACCACATAATTCCAAGAAATCGACACTCCTGTCAGTAATTAATGAATTGATCAATGCATAAAATACGTCGAATAAGTTTTAAAAAAAAGGAATATCTGGGTTATGGTTGAATTTTACAAACGTTCTATCAGATTCAGGGATTAATGTTTTCCAGCGTTGTTTTGTACAACAACAAGGCAGGTGTCTATGGATCTTCCGTATGTTTTTAGGGCTTGGCTTGATTAGGGGTGTCATCTAGAAAATGTATGCATTAATAACAACATGGTTTTCAATACCTTATTTTAAGGAAGATATCTCGTTCAAACATATTCCTGCACGTTGTGGATGGGTTACAATGATGAATTGTAAGGATTAATCCAGCAATTATATCCGTTCATGTCTGTATTTGCAATTGTGTAATACATTTTAACCTTCATGGTTGTTTTTTGGATGTTGGCGTTTTGATAGACATGTTTGACAAGGCAGTATTAATTTGAACTATATAAAGTAGTGTTTGCAAAATGAAACTAAAGAATACAGTTAACAGTCGGTTATTACATTGAAAGTAATATGATACATCTTTTATTAGTTTATTGAAAATACATACTACATACACCTACATTCAAATAATAACACAGAAGACGCTCATCTTATTCGGATAAATTGGGGCCTGGATTTCCTCTTCAAAAATGTTTATCCACTAGGATATTAAATATTATTTTCATTATTTCAGCTGCCACTGCCGCTACCGCTGCAACAAAACAATAGTGACCAGAATCCAGATTGAATTATGAATCAAATTTTTATATAAAAGAAGTAAAAAGAAGTTGTTATGTGAGAGATTAAGTAGTTATATTCTCGTGCTAACTTCAACTGGGGTCCTCGTTCGTGCTAAAATTACAATTAAATTCATTTGTAGTTTAAGGGCAGGGGGGAAAATTGTCGACCCCCTCCAAAAATATCAAAGCATCTTTCTATTTTAACCAAAAATTAAATTCGTTACCGTTTTCATTTGACAAAGAAAGTAGGTGTAGAAGTGTGAAATATGAGAAAATATTTCGTAATTTTACGGCAACATCTCTGATCTTTGATCTCTGACAAGAAGTTACTATATTGCTTGCATTGTGACTATGTTGGAACTTCGGCTCTCAGAAAAGTCAGAATTTAGAATAGTGTTGCTACCGCTTGTTCTCAAATTATTACAGTGGCTTCCTGAATAATTAAATAACCAGAAGGCACTTTTATCTCTTGTAAAATGGCATCGAAGAAGGCAGCAAAAGATCTGGCCAAAAAATCACCACAGCTAACGAAGCTTAGGCTTACCTCCGACGTGACGCCTCCAATACTACGTAACAGGGCCTATTCAGACATACATACTACACCGGATTCACACATACGAGAGCTTTATGATTCAATGGACAAAGCATTCCGGAAAGTCAATGATAAAGTAGACACTATACTTTCTAACCAGCAAGAATTAAAAGAAAGATTAACTATATTGGAAGGAATGCAAAGGTACCTAGAGCAAAGTAAAAGCTTTTGAGCTCACCAGTCGATGAACTCAAAGAGAGCAAACCAAAATGGATGCCGAAGCAGACAAACTGAGGAAAGATATGGATGCATTTCTAACTGAACATAGAGCGTTGCAAAAGCGAAACGAGGAAAACCTGAAGTCAATCTCAGAGGCCCAGCTAAAGGCAGAGCGTTATTCAAGATGAAGATCCAATCGGTGAGTTCAAACAGTTCAAACACTTCAACATCGTCATATTATATCTAAATTCTTATTTCGCCCTCAACAACAACTTATTATTACTAAAGGACCGACGTGCTCTTCACGGGACCAACTACTTTATAAGAGAAGATCTAACACACGAGGACTTCAGAAAAAAGCTAAACTCCGCCCCGTGATGGATGCTGCGTTTCGTGACGGGAAGCGTCCAAGCTTCAGGAACGGCCAGTTATTTATTAATGGAGTCCTGTACGTGGAGCCCAACCCGACAACCGAAGAAGATAAGCCCACTGAATACTGAGTCTCTTGTTTTGTTTTGTTTATCTCTGAGAGCCTACACCTTGGCAGGACACTTCTGTAATTCAAAGCGCAAGTACCTTTTATTCTCACTGACCATTTACTTACTCTATCCTCAGCTGCGTTCAATTCTTCAAATTGCTCACACGGTACTACCAGTTATGTCATGAAAAAGGATACGTCGAGGGGTAATTATAATTATAGGATTTCCTCTGATCTCAACGACTTCAACTGGCATCAGCTGTACACAAAAACAGATGTAAATGATGCTTGTAATTCCTTTGTTGGTGTAGTAAGTGAGATCTACAACAAACATTGTCTTATTAAAAGTACTGTCGTCAATGGATCACGCAAGCGCAATCCTTGGATTACCAATGGGATTATTATATCATTTGCTATGAAGGAAAGAAAAATGTTACTTTAGCAATTTGCTCAATGAAAATAAAATTCAACAGAAGGAAACCTGGAGAACTATAACTGAACTAAATGGTCGAAACAATTCGACCAAAAAAATGCATTTTAGAATAAATCACAATAGTGAAGTATTAACTTCAGATTTAAGGGTTGACAATTGCTTTAACGATTATTTTTCTATTTTCGGTCTGAACGTAGCCGGGCACATTGAAGATAGTAATGTCGGCTTCACTCGTTTTCTAAAATAATTCGGATCCTAATACTATGTTTATTTCCTCAAAACACTGTACGGAAATTTCTTCAATCATTAAGAATTTGAAAAAGGTTCAGCGGCTGGGACTGGCGTTATAACTTTCAATGTACTTCGTACTTGCGAATATCTTCCTGGACCGCTCACCTATATTTGCAACCTTTCTCTGTCTAGTGGTAATGTTCCTTGTAGTATGATGGTTGCTAGAATAACGCCTGTTTTCAAAACGCTTTCAAACTACCGACCAATCTTGATTCTTTCTACAATTTCTAAAGTTCTCGAGAAAACCATGTATAAGAAACTCACGTACTTCCTAGACAAGAATTATATCATTTCATCACGTCAGTTTGGTTTTCGTGAGAATCTATCCACTTATATGGCGGCAGCAGATATAGTCCAGTACATCGATAATAGCTTCAATAACAATGAATTTACTATTGATGTGTTTTTAGATCTTTCTAAAGCGTTCGACTCTGTCAACCATCAAATTTTACTAAAAAAGCTGAGCTATTATGGAATCCTTGGGGTTGCATATAATTGGTTGGAAACTATCTTCTCAAGAGAGAACAGGTTGTACGCATTAATGATCACACTTCTAAGACCAGTACACGTGAGCTGCGGTGTCCCACAGTGTTCTGTACTTGGACCACTACTTTTTCCTTTCTACATAAATGACTTATGTAAACTGTGCTTGTATACCTTAACTTTACACTTTTTGAAGACGACACAAGTATTCTTTTTAAGCACAGTGATATTCATTTTGCTGCTCGTGTCGTTAACCCTGAACTATATTCTGTATCATACTGGTTTAAAACAAAGAAGTTGTCTTTAAGTTTAAGCAAAACAAATTTAATGATTATCGTCCTGTTCATCGAAAGGTTGATACAGTTAACGTATTTATTGATAATGGTGATATTACTCTTGTTGAAAAAGTTAAATTTTTAGGTATTCTTCTTGACTCAAATCTCACCTGATGTATCATATTAACAGTCTATGCTCCCAAATCTCAGTGATTATTGGACTACTTCATAAAAGTCGCTATTTGTACCAACGCATACACTTAAAACACTTTACGATTCAATCATTAATTCAAAGCTGTCTAACTGCAACATCAATTGGGGAAACACATATCCATTTTACCTTAATTGCCTGTTTACTTTACAGAAGAAAGCCTTTAGACTGATTACAAATTCTAGTTCTCGTGCTCAGAGTAATATCATATATTTTAACTTAAAAATCCTAAATATCTTCGACATGTACAAACACGAAGTCCATTTATATATAAATATGTCAATGGACTTTTGCCTTCTAAATTTGATGATTACTATCTTTGTATAAGACATTCATAACTACAATACACGCTTTTGTCCAAATTTCCGTACAAATTATGTTCACTTCCGAGAGGACTCATCGACTTTTTATCAATTCTGGAGTTATATTCTGGAATAGTTTGGACAATAGTTTAACGGGTCAAGAGCCATAAGTAAGAAAAGATTAAGGAAATGAGAAAAGTGGTAAGAAACAAGAATTAATACTTAAACCCAATCAGCGATAATCAAATAGTTAAAATTCTTTAATATCTAGATAGTCAATATATCAAATAACCAATAGTTAATTTAGCAAAAGTTGCGTCTTAAAATGATTAAGATCATTCCATATACATAAGATATTGAATGCTAAAATCAGAATAAAGTATGGGGGAAAAGTTTGTAAAAAGCCAGAAACATTTGATTTGATCAACTTAAGAAAGTAAACGACAGTAGGAAATGGCAGAGATATTCGACCACTTTAAAGAAAATATACCAAGTTATATTTTCCTTAAGCAACGTCGTTAATTGTATCTATTAGCACAAATACACACACCTTCACTCACCAAATCAACACACACTATTAAGTAAACAGTATGAAGGTAAAAGAAACACACGACATGAAAAATATCAATAATAGAGATGTCATCACAATTTACTTATCCATGTGTGTTCTCAACTGCAACGGAAAGCACAAATATTACCATAATCACTTTAAAAGATCACTTTTATTTCTGTTAAGAAACATCCCACTACCGCAGATGAAAAATGATATAAGAAGGTCACAAATAACAAAGCCTACCGTTTTATTTAATACCCGCCTTAGTGGACATGTAAAAGGTCTGATGTACTCATTGAATTAATGATCGTTTTATTATCTGATTAATTAAGCGATTGCCGGATTTTCATGTCTGAATAATGGATTACTTGGTTCCCCCAAAACTTCTTGTCAGTCCCATAGGGGCTGTTAAGAGAAGAGAAATCGCCATCTTGCCATCTCTTGTACCACCATCCACCTTGAACTTTAACACCTAAATTGTGGTAGTCCGAGATAAAGGAAGAGTAGTCAATACCATCGTTAACATTGTCTCTTGTAGTGAAAGAGGAGTTATTATGGTAGGATAACGCGTCACCTGTTTGCATGTGAGAAAAAAGAAAATAAAGACGACTAGAATGAAATATATTATTACATGTACCACCGTTACAAGTTGTGGTGTGATAAAAACAGTCTCACATTTGAATTGAAAAAATTTAAAAATAGGTAAAAGCCAAAATGATATGAAAGAAAAACGAGAATTAAATCGTGGAGAATGAATCAGTCAAGCCAGTAAAGTGATAATTGTGTGAAAGACAATCACAGAACCTTGGTACTATTCATACTGAAATGTTGATTTCGCAAGCAATAACAGTTCCGTCTTATTTTGTGTTATATAATATAATCATTGTTCAGTTTATTTTCAAGACAATTTTGAAAAGAAAACGGCATGATTAGAGGAGGATGGAGAGTTCTATTTTACTTTCATGGAAGGATTGCGGGAAGTTGTGGATAACATCAGAAGAAACCCTCAATCGGTGTTCTTTATGGTAATTTATAGTTTAAAATGAAGCACGTTATGAAATGTGACAAATAAATGCAACAATAGTAAGCCAAACATACAGGGTTTATGTACTTACACTTTCCGCTCAAAACGCTTAATAAGCTCCTCAAGTTATATCAAGCACATAAATTACCCTCCCAGTTTTTTTCAGAGACAAATAGTTAGCTTCAAACCGTTAAGCTCAATTCCAAATCTTTCATGAGGCATTTTCTCTAATGGGGACGTTTGACACATACCTGCATCCCCAACGTATTTCCCAAGCCGTATAATATATTCTTGTGATTCGTCGGTAATGTTAAAGGAATCATATACGGCGTACAATGGAACACTGTCAACATCTGTCAAGTCGATTCGCAGCTCATATCGTCTTTGCTTTGTCAAGCTGTAGATCTTCTCGTTTCCAAGCCAGAAGTTCTCCCTTAGATTACCAAAGCCTGCTTTGTAGTCACTCCAATACAGATCAAAATCTTGAGCGCCATTCATCTGTCTTTGTAATACCTGGAAATGTGCAAATCATGTAAACAAAGATCCAAACGGTTAAGGACAACACTTCTGTAAGAATAAAACACTTTATTAAATCATTAGATTACATTAATATCATTTGCTCTCCTTTTCCTCTTAAAAAGTATAACATTTTTATAAAAGATTACAGTCAGTTTAATTTTGTCACATTCTATCATTTCTGTGGCCGACTTACCGTCCAGCCTCCTCCATTGGTCATATCGCAGTAAACTTCAAACGGAGGACCAGTCCAATTGGTAGGTTTTATTTCATACACACCGCTGGCATTTTCTCCGTCATTAAACAATTGCGTACAATCAGAATAGTAGCATTTCAGACCATCTCCGAGGTATCCCTGACGACAATAACACTGTAGTATGTCGTTCCTATATTCACAATCTGCGTTAGGATCACAACCTTCGGAGACGTTACATATGAGGTACTCATTTTTGCAAACACATGTCTTATCACAGCTTGGATAAGTGTAAGTTTCCCCTTCCTGAAAAGTATAAGTAAAACATGTTGTACATGTTGTGAATCATGCCCTCAAAGTCAAGCAATCGTCCACTTATGGTGGCAGATCGTGACAGTGGAGACTAACTAACGATCTTGAGTCACATTGCTATTATTGATATTATTTTTAGAGTATCGTTGTATCATTCTAACAGTGTAGAATCTATCCTGCTTCCTGGTAAACTTAAAAAGGTGGTGACACGTGCGATTAAAGTCACGTCATCACAAGAATAAAGTGACAATGTGCTGAAATTTACCTTTTAGGGGTGTCTAGGATTATAACTCTTTGCATCAGTGAAATATATTGTTAACAAAGAGCACACCAGGTCAGTCTTACAACTAGTGACTCTATAAGAACTATATTTACAATGCTTTACGACGAGGATAAAGGATGATCCACTTATAGAAAGATGATTTATACAATTCTTTGCTTAGCCAAATTATTCATCTTATCATTTTTCGAGTAATATAAGGAAATTTGACATGGTTTGTTTTACTGGATTGTATAGTCATTTTTGCTTAGGTCAACACGAAGCATTGTCTATATGGTTCACATTGTCAAAGAGATAAAATATAATTAAATTCCTTACCGGTATTACCGTGTCGTTCCCTGTTTGTTCATCCCTCATGTAACAACCGCACTCTTGTAGTGGGACGCAATCATCATTATGCATCAAGTAACCAGTAGGACACACACATGTTGTATTATCAGTACATGTCCTGTTGCAAGACGGATTAGCACAAGAACCCTCACATTTACAGGTACTTTGTACTTGATTAGGTGGACATGGATCGATGTCTGAAGAAAAACACAAGCAGCAGTAAATAAACGAAGAACTTTCATAAAGATAAATATTAGCAGATTTGAATGAAATCTTGCTTATGGTCAAATAGAATATGCAAGTATTATAAGCAAATAAATTTGTCACGCAATTAACATTCATCTAATGGAAGCGGTTTGTTAGAATTTACTCTGCGCGAGGAACTTACTGTTAGATCAGAAGAAAATAATTAAATTGTTTCAGCTCACACACAAGGATCATAACCGTTTTATCATGCTGAAAGAAGAAATATACCTCGGATAAGGGAGCCGAAAATAGGCTTCGAAATACTAAATTACAAAACAATGAAAGTAGACAAAATACATGATTTTGTCTATGAAATGATTTTTTGCACAAATGATAAACAACATTATTTGTATATCAGCAAGAAATAGACTATACCTGCTAACAAGAATACAAATTATTGATAATTAATGTGTTTTT
>JAAAKB020259962.1:0-10186 GCA_010014835.2 Apostichopus leukothele
AAGCCAACCCCCAACTCCACCATCAATGGCCATTTGAGACAGCATATTTTTTTACTATCCCAAAATAACAGAAATTTTTAAGACCAAAATGATACACAGAAAACTTAACTAGGTAACTTAACATTGTAACTTTGAAAGATTAACAACTAGCATGGGAATCTAAAACTTGGTGATCCTGTTGTATTAATACTAGTTTAAAACTTAATTTTTTCATTTTTAGATCAAAATACTTTTAGATCAAATTTGTTTAAGAATCATCAGAACAGAACATGTGAAGGTAAGTACCAAATGCTATACATCTTTATGGATCCTTCCCAAACAATGGACAGTGTGGAGGGGAAACTTACCTGTTGCCGATTGTTGGGTGTGTAAGGCAACATCGTGGACACATGGAACATGATCTCGTTACCCTGGTATACCGCATAGATAGAGTGCGGTCCTGTAGAGTCAGCTGTGGAAGAGATCAGTCACAAAAACCTGTTATTAATCCTGTCAATTTAAATATCCGTTACCGGATTATGTAATCAATCCAAAGTAAATCGATACGAGCTAAATGATCACACTATCAGCTATATGGGTCATTTTTGTTGAGCGTCGAACTTCATACACCAATAAACTTTTGTAATGAATTTTGGTACACTTTGACACACAAGGGAAAGCCTTATTTTTTGTGCTTTATATATATGTATATATATATATATATATATATATATATCAAACGCCTACAGTGAAATTACGACCTTCCTTACCGGTTTCGAACCTCTGGACATACAATCAGCATCCATGGCCTAGTCGGTTAGGGTGTCCGCGTACAAAGGGGGAGGCCCGGGTTCGAATCCCGGTGGAGGCTGGAAGTTTTTTCACTGTTCTGGATTTTCCTTCTCATTACGTTTTCATTTATAAATGGAGGGACGGACAAGCGGACGGACGGATGGACAGACACACAGATAGATACATGTTATATTAAAAGTTCCAATAAACAACAGACAACTCAACAGGAATTCCCCCATTTGGAACATCTATTCCCCCCTGCAACCAAATGAAAACATTTTGACTTAAACTTTATAATAGATTGTTCCCCTTTGTATTTTTATTATTATTGGTCAATTCCCCCCGAAGGATCCCATCCCGGGATCAAACAGGGTGTACCAATATGTGCAACTTCAGTGGATCCATACATCCCCTTGAGAATGATGTACATAAGTATATCAACGCTGTTCACTGTGTCGTGTTTTGTAAAGAGAGATACGCAGAACCCTGGTGTGCTTCTTGGAATATGAGTATGAAAACTGCAATTTGTTTAAATACAAAAAACACAAAAATTCAAGCCTTTGACATGTCCCACAAACCTCTACTGAAGACAATGGTACTTCATGTATGATTCTTGAAACAGAAAACTAATACGAAAAGGCAGCGAGTCCAATCACAACCAATCTTTCTTTCGTCGTATTCATGAACACCGTCGACCATGCTTTACTATACAGCCGTGTTTTTACTTTTGCTTTTGGAGACCAGAAATCACGACATAGAAAGAATAATTTCAAATAACAAAGAATTTTATGATCTTTTAAGTTAGAAGACAGAAAACTTACTTCTGTTGTCAAGTTGAGCTCTGTATTTCACAAATCCTTTAAGTTTCACTTTCTCTCCGACGCATTCTAAAAATTCATCAAAGGCAGGGCCCGAATGTTCTGTTGAAATTAAACATGACAAAAGCAATAGAACAACCCTCAATATTCTAATTTCGCTAGACAATCAGGCTTTTGACTGGTCGTGCCAACTTGCCCGATTAATCTGTTCTTCTAGCCTTAAAACCAGGATTGCATAAGCTACCGTCATAGTATTAAATACATGGTAAGGTGAATTTATATGTAGGGGTATAGGTTCACTATTAAAACCAAATCTTAATCACAAAATTACATCGTTTCCCTTTGTTTTCATTCCTATTGACTATTGTCTGGCTCCAATTAAGTTGCCAAGAAAAGGATTTTCTGGTAGCTGAAGTACATTGCTTAGCAAAATTGCTAAAAAATTTCTGAATCTTGAAGCGAATCCATCAAACTGCATTTTGTATCCCGAAGATATTAATTTTACAAAAAAATGTTGTGATATATTGAAAATGCATCTGGCGATGGCAGAATGGATGATGTCATCAGGCAATTTCAGCTGAAATTGTAATTGCTTTTATTAACTATTTGTCAATCATATATCCACAGAGGGAAAGAATATTTCTACAAAAAGAAAGATTTTGATGACATTTGTAAGTACAGAGAACTTCAACAGCTAACTAAACATTATAAAAGCATCAGGTTTAAAGGATAATGTTTAATAAAATTATAATGGCCTAAGTAAAGCTTTTGAAGAGCAGTTGCCCAGATGACATAAAGAACCCCATACTGTGATCCAAGTTCCTGGAGTAGTTGAAGGATTTGCCAGGGAAAGAAGGGTTACATTAAATCAACCATATCTCGGGTAAGGGGCATGATATTGAGATGAGGGGGGGGGAGGGATGGGGCTTTAACTAGCAGTGTGGAATATTTTTCTCTTTAATATATGATTCACATTGTTTGTTACCAGGAAATCCGTTTAAAAGCCCCATTATGAATGCCATTATACACACTAAGTGACCGATCCCTCACCCTGCAATGGTTCTTGGTACTATAGCATATAAAATAATAACGCAATCATCGTGATTGATTGATTATTTAATGACAGGATATAAGTGTATGAAAAGGGATTTTCCCTATTTGTTAATTTGCTTATTGATCTTAAAGACATTTTCACGTTGCCATGTTTTTTCTCCATTTGTGACTGTATTATCTGATAAAGTTGAAGTCTTAACAACTACCAGACTTATATAAATCAACTATATAGGTATGGTCCTCACCATCATTCATATAACTTCATCTATTCTCTCGACCAGTTTAGGAAGATGCTTAACAAAACCATGAATGAATACTTTAAAAAGAAATGATTTCAGTTACATAAAGTTAAAAAGTAAAGAGTTAAAAGTTTACAGTCTTGTATGAGGCTTAGGCCTCTTCACACGACTGGTCATTGGTAACTTGTCACACCCACACACCAAAGTGTGTACAATTCAAACAATCTCTCCTGGGGCACTACAGTGCACCACAGCCACGTGTCCCCTGGGGGACTTCCCACAGGGTGAAGCACAAACCAGCGCACGCAACTACAAGTTACCAGGTCCCCATTTATACACCTAGGTGAAGAGAGGCAATGGAGATTAAGTGCCTTGCCTAAGGACACAACGTAATGATCTGGTTAGAACATGAATCTGCAAACCTTAGATCACAAGTCCATTGCCTTAACCACTTGACCACAATGCTAAAGGAGTATTAATTACATATAAAATTCTGATATTATTCTGAAGTGGTTGACTTGACTTGACTTAAGTAGTCACTTTCTTATTTGACTGAAGTAAATTGACTTGATCTGAAAATGTGTCTGAATTGACTTGACTTGGACAAATTTGTAAATTACTTGACTTGAATTATGACTTGACCAAAGTTGACTTGAGAACTATCCCAAGGTTGCCTCATTACAACTCTGTTAAAAGTCTATACTTGTAGATCTTGTGTTAAAGGGTGTGAAAACTCGCACAAAATTAAACGTCTAATGCGGGTAATCTGACCTAGTTTCGAATGAGGTGTAACAGAAGTGTTAGACACCACCATCTATCCCAGAAAATACACACACAGCTTGCTACCGTCAGTAATTAGACACTAGTGTACAGTCAATACATGCAGCTTTGGTCAATACCCATAACACAGTGTACATAGCAGCGATGGACATCTCAGGTCTTGATAAAAAATAACAAGGTATCACATTTCATTACTGTCTGCATTTTGTAGCGACAAGTAAAAAACTTCACTTGCGGGCAACGGAAAGTTAACTTTTTCACAGGGCTGCACGCGGTTTTGGCAAGTCTTCAATGCCTTTCGTGTAGTACAGACTGACAATACTGTAATGGTTTCTGTTGTTTCCTATCTGGTAGAGAATGTTGCAATTAAATACAGGCCACTGGTATAGCAGTAATGTACATTTAGTCCATAATCCAGTAGTAGGCCTATCTGTAGGGCCTGTACTGGAGCCACTACTCTTGCATAAACTACAGCAGTATCTGTAAATCTATAGTGAAATTGTTCTTTTAGGTCTGTGGTAGTTGTAGCCCGTAATGTTGCACCCATACACAGCAGTGGCTTCTGCCAGTACTGTAGCATAAGGGGAACCAGACGTCCTCAGATATCATGGACTCACTGATCATTCCCAAAATTGTTAAACGGCCCAGAATAATAATGTGAATTTGAAAACAAATGCCTGTTTCTTGAAAATTTATCACAGAAACATGGACAGTTAACCATCATTCTTGAAACATAGCTTAACCAAACATTAACATCTCAAAATCCCACCCGTCCTTTAAAACTGTATAGTGTAGTGATATGCCTTGATGTCAAAATGGGGGTTGGTCAAGATCAATATCGTGTCCCTTGAATTTCTGGGGACAAAAATATGGTCACCTTACTGTTGCAATACCTACACTGTGATCGCAGAGCCAGAGTTGGTGGCTGGCAGGTATCCATGTGTTATCCCAGCAGTTTGTGAGATATACCATAAGTAAAATAATACATAGTTTCATTATTAAGAGTTTGATATATTTTATATGATTGGTAAATATTTTCTATTCAAGCATATTTGATTTATGGACATACTCTTTCTTTGCAATGAATTGTGATTACAATGTAGTTGATGAGCTCTTTTAACTTCGTGCCATAACGGATCATCAAATATTTATTCACGTTGGCCGCATAAATTTCTTCTCTAACCAGTTTTTTATTTTCTGTAAATTCCTTAGCGACAAGATTCGACATTGTTCCTCCTCGCTGGGTACGGTAAATATTCATGTCCATATGTTTGGGTGAGAAGTAACCATGACAGACTGGTGAAATTGAATGAAGAAAACAAATGCAATAAAGACAGTCCACTAAGGCTTAAGACAACGTCAGCATGGAATGAGAAAGGTACGAGCAGTAGCGGAATTAAGGGCGGGGCAACAGGGGCACATGCTCCGGGCCCCCCACATTTTGGGGCCCCCACATTTAGAGTATCCTAAAATTTATAAAACTGTCGTAATTGTGATCCACAAAATTCTTAGCATGTAACTTCACTGAAGCCGACATGTACAGGGATCATCAAAAATGGTTTGAAGGACACTTTCCCTAATACCGAAATTGCTTTGAGAATCTATCTTTCATTGATGGTCTCGAATTGAAGCGGTGAAATGGTCATTTTCAAAACTTAAGTTAATTGAAAATCACATGAGAACCATGATGAGCCAACAGAGACTGGTAAACCTCAGTATTCTTGCTATCGAAAGTGACATTTTAAATTCATTGAAACACGATGAAATACTCTCTGAATTTGCAAGCATGAAAGTGCGGAAAAAATACAGACTATAGGGCCCCTCACACAAATGCGTGCCCCGGGCCCCCCACATGCTTAGTCTGGCCCTTGGTACGAGCATATGTTGATATCTTCACTCTTCTTTTTAACCCTTTTACATTGAAATTGGTACCATGGTCCTCAACAAACATCATCTCATACTCAAGTCCACTCAAAATACCACTGTGAAGTTGAGACTTGCACTTAAATTGAGAGGATGTCAAAATGAAATGGATTACATGTACATACGTATGTGAGAAACAAAGTCCTCTGTATTGGATGAACCTATTCTAACCTCGTGGGGAACGCCGATCCGTTCTAACACTCATCTGCATTTTTGCTTTGTCCTTATCACTTTACAGACATTAGAGTCTGGGAAATTTTAGCGGAACTTGTCAAACTCAATACGAGGCCGTCTCCATCAAATCCATTCGCAGTTGATTTACAGTACTTTGACAGCCTTGATATCGGGGAACGTGTAATAGCTCTAGGTGCCATGTCACATTTACTGCAACAGATATTCAGCCACGGACCGGACAAAGCTTATGCAGGATTGGGTAAGCTCAGGCTGTATGACAAAGTCAGGTGGATGAAGATGGGGGTGAAATGAATTATTTGGGAGAGGGGGAGGGGAGGAGGGAATTTGGGTGTTTTCGACATCAAAGTTAGGTGGGGTTACTCTTCAGCCAGGTCCTTTCCCCCACCCCCCTTTACCTCCCATCTAAACCCCTGCTTCCCCCATCACCCCATGTACTGACGTCCTTAGGCTAGTCACAAGCCATAAATTTCTAAAGCCTAAAATCACCAAATCTGTGCTCCGCAGTGATTGGTATTTATACCGCACAGTGAATGCTTTAGTTGCAAGTGATTGCACATTGACTGAAAGTTTGCACACACACTCCAATCAAAACTTGGGAAACAAAAGAACTGCTGACAAGGAGGCAGTCTACTGTCAGGTTCCATTGGAAACATTGTTTACAGTTCAGTATTTCTACTACCTGCCTAGGAACCATTGTAAAATCTTTGGTTTGCTACCTAGTTTGGGAAGCTTGTTTGGGAATCTTGGATCTAAATGGTGTCTCAAATATCTTCTGTGTTGCTTGTCGGCAAGCAAGCCCTTGTATTTTTACAGTGAACATCAACATACCAGTGCTAAACGGCAACAAATTACCTACAGTATTTCTAAGAAGGCTGATTTAAGAGATTTGAATATGCTTTTTTAACTTCAAAAGGAGACATAAACCAAAACCAAAATCATTAATTAGTCTTCGTGATAGAAACAAAGGTCATAAACAATTTCTCCCAAACAGCTATGAAAAGTCTATCACAGGTTAAGTGTTTCTTCAGACACAAGGCTTAAGACTTGGTCAATTCTAAATACAACACCATGTGCTTCCAAATATTTACATTGTTCTAGTGTATTACAACTTGTTAATTCTCTGTAATGGAGATGGTTTTTGCAAAATTCTGAATCTTAAATATTGAAGGTCATAATATGGTCTAAATATGGCATTGGTTTCAGGTTCAACACTGATCACATTCGACAGTACATACCTTGAAAGAAATTAAAATTTGTAATGGAAAAGGCTTTTTCAGTGGCCCAAACTGGTGGTAATGGTAATGTCCGAAGTAAACATCTGAGATTTTGGTGAATTGTTGTAGGTTTTACCATTTTGTGCTATTCTTGACTATCAGCTGTTTAACTCCCTGCTTCACTGTTTTAATTTTGGCATTTGGATAGTGATATAATGAAGTATACCATCAGATAATAGTTTCACATGATTCCCACAAATCGTTTCAACTATTGTTTTGCCTCTCATCTATGTCTTTGCTTTAGTTGCTGACGATTTGAAGGAGGTGACTAGAAGGCATTTCAAGGATCTCCTTCTATTTATGAAGCAACATCCCCAATCTGCTGTTCAAAGTTCACACGTCAAATCAGATCCAGCGAATAAAGGGCAGCTTAGAACTCACCAGGGTCAAAGGTCATACTCCCAAGGTTACAAGTGACATATCATAAGAGGTGGTGATATCATGTAAAGGACTTTGCATGCATGTACTACTCAATAGCAACCAAAGAGAGGCTTTTCACAGGGATTAAGTGGTAGGATTAAATGTCATGTAAACTCTGTTATTGTATGTACCAATGTTTTGACAAGCCAAGTTGATCCTGGATAACTTGAGCCATTTTTTCTGGTGTCGACAAGTGGTAGTTCCATGTAGATGGAAGAATTTGCAACATGGCTAACAGATTAATAGATGTATATGATAACACAGTTAAAGAGCAAGAGCTGAAAAACTGCACAGGCATGTTAAGATACAAACATGACGTGTTCAGATGCTGTACTACAGCTGTGTAGTAGTACAGCTGTGTCTAGTAGTACAGCTGTATCTAACAGTCAACAAACTCATGAATATTTGCAAAAGGCCTATAATGGTCTTTGATTGGTACATTCAAAATCAAGGCTAACAGTGGGAAAAAGTGCATATAGCATAATGAATTGAGTAGTCCCAATTTACACCGATGACATTGAATCTGTGGGACGGTAGTGGACGATTAAAGGACAGAATAACTTCAAATCAGATTTGCTAATCAACTGTGTGATATTTCAGAAGGTGCAATTATGAAGTAACTAGCCCCAGCACTGTAGTTATAATGATGATCAAACTTTCAGTCTTGATTCTTATATTAAACAAACTGTTCAGTAGGGTGACTGTTATGAGGACCATTTTGTTTTAATAGGAATTCAAAAAGGAAAGCTACACTACCGAATCAGCTATATACTGTAGTTGTTTGAGGAGGTAGGGGGGAGAGGTGGAGGTAAATCTTATGGTGACAGGGTGTTCCACGTATTTGCCAATTCCTTCACATGAGGATCTTTTACCTATCATTATGGATGTTACGGTTTACATCTGATCATTACACCAGTGTTAATATTTTCCATTGGGATCAAAGTGTAAATTTAACATTGAGTAAACATTATGCTTCTTCCTTTGAATTGCCATTGTTTTAGGAATCCCCTTCCATTTAATAGAAAATGAGTCATAACAACACCCTTTTCCTTAATACTTGCCATTGCTTGATATTGCCAGTAATGGCAGTAAACATATTGTCATAAGCACAGCAATCTGTACATGGAACGAGCTAAGAAAATGGGAGTATTTATAATGAAACTTTTCCTTGTACTGCTGTTATGTAATTGCACAGAGTTTAAAAAGAGCATCGCAGAAAGCGTGGTGGAGAATTGGCTAAGGGGTGGGACTCGTGATCCAAGGATCGCTGGTTGGACTCCTGCCTAGTTCATTACGTTGTGTCCTTGGGCAAGATGCTTTATCTCAATTGCCTGGGTACCTGTGAGGTAACTTGTCATTGGGCGCAGTATATAACTGCAGCCGACTGGATGGATTGTCTCTGGGACAAGTTATCATTGACCAGGGGTAACATATCGTCTGTAAAGCGCTTTGAGACCTATTGCTGGTGCGCTATATAAAAGTGGATTATTCTTATTATTATTATTATTATGCCATTCCCTTCCGTGCAATGACAGGTTGTACGTAAGTGGTGGAAATAGAAATGACAAGAGGAAGATTTCCATTGAAATTTTCAACAACAACAACAACAAAAGTTTCCCTAGAGTACTTACCCCTGGACGCTTCCACACGACTTGCCCGGGTGCTTGACGACTGTAAACGAGAGATGCATTCGTCGCTGGGAATTCTGGATCTTCGAAAAGGCTTCCGTTTGCCTGGTGCTGTTTCCTCAGGTCCTCGTACTTCTGTCCTTTGTATGGCGTTGGGGCCTTGGACAAAATACCCATCCTTGGTATCTATTGTATAATCTGTAGGATGAGACATTAAGAGTTGAGAGGTATTGATATTAATGGATAAGAAATGTACAGCAAAAGGAGACACCTTTATCGGATTATTCAACAGGAAAACATCCCAAAACTTACTGGTTGACTTTACAAATTGTGACAGGCCAACCTGTCTCCTCAAAACCTCAGAAGTAAATTGCTCTACAGTGCCTAGAGAGAACAGGTGACCATTTCAAAAGGGTACGATAATTAGTGACTGGTCACGACTGGTCAACAACCCTTCCTTCTCTTTCCACCACCCAAAGTGTTCAGATGTTTCGAATAATCCACATTTCAATCTTCATATAAATATATATAAATCCACATTTACAGACTGTGTAATCACAAAACAATTTATTCGTGATAATTTTGCAGGATTCCCTATTTCCGAATATTTCAATCTTTATAGTCATTCTCTCAAAAACCTAAAATGTATTTTAATTGCCTCGAACTTCAAATCCGCTACTGAATGTAAACGTAAAGAACTTGATTGGATCTTTCGTAATAAGTCTCACATCACCAGCCTCAACAAAGACTTGGGACCCCTTATCAGTTCTACAAACATATGTAATCCATTCTTGCTCCTTAATCCACTTCCTGTGTAGTCATGGCTTATTAGGTTCTAATTCCATCAATGCAACTTACACTTAAATCAAGTGTCATACTTGCATTGTGTTACATTTCGTACTTTTCATTCCACTGCCAAGTATTGCTGACGAAGGTCCCAAGCGGACCGAAAATTCCAATATATTTTCTAAAACAATACTCCTTATTTGTCAAAATTTTATGAGTCATATCTTTCTCTGGTTTTCTCTAATAAAATTCTCTAATATGTATACATTTGGTTGGGTGGCGTCTATCTTGCGACGTAT
>JAAAKB020259982.1:0-18690 GCA_010014835.2 Apostichopus leukothele
AGATGGGCGGGGAAGAGGGGGGGGGGGGAGAGGGGGGGCGGAGATAAGAGGGACAGTGGGGGGAGGGGGGGGGGGGGGGCGGCGGGTGAAGAGGGGGGAAAGAATATTGTACTCTCAGTTTCATAGTACGATAGTTAAGGAGTTTTATTCAAGGAGTCCAATGGCTGTCCCGAAGCCTAACCTTACTCCCCTTCCACAATGTTCGATAAAGTTTATTCTTCATCCTATTCCCTCCCTCGGTTTTGTCTCTCCTCGCAAAAGAGAGGCTAACAACATATAGTCGTTCACTTGTTACAACAAATTCCAAGCAGTGATCGAGGTGTCAAGTCAGCCTGTTACAATATAATAATTTGTATGTATCATGGATTAATCTAATATTGTTGTTACAATCACACGGGCCTTGAACTCATCAAATGTTCATTGTTTGAATTGTTTCCCAAATCTGATCAACAAGTCTGAAGTTGCTTGCAAGCTGGAAGTCAGTAGTGCGCTTCCGGTTCCCACTCCACACAACCTTTTACCTAGCTGCCATAATTTGCTGTTAAAGAAGAAAGTTTTCCTGACGTATTTTTTTCTGACGTCGTTTACTCATGTCCCGTAAGTTAAACTTTATTGGTCGTAAGGAATGTTTATGTACAAGGAGCGCACCGACTGTTTATTTATCCACAAGGTAAATGCTAACTGATCACTTGTTATATCGTGTCACGGTTAGGCCGATTTTATGTTCTTTTTTTGACGTGCCCCTTGCTCAAGTTTTTTCTTTTTTTGCTGCCTTCTCTTGTATTGGTTTGTACAAGAAAACTGAAGGGTATTTCTAAAAATTGGGTCGGGTGACTGGCAGAAGTGGTCCACACCAATGATTCAACAAGGAGAAAGACTAGCCTACAAAAGCTAGGGTTTGGTTGTATCTAGGTGGACAGACACCATGCACTGTCTGTGGAACTGCAACGTTTCTGCTTTCAAGTTCGAAAGAACGTTTGGCATCCTAAATTAGACTATAAGTTTATTTCTGTAACGACGTCTGACAATCAACAGATGAATCATACGGAAGATTGAGTACGCCCTCTCTATATTCCGCCCCTCCCTACACCTACAATGGACAGAGATATGATTAGATTAACAACAATTGCCTGGTATTTGGATTTTATTAACGAGAGGTAATTCCTCATCACCTAAAGGTCAAAGAGAGAGAGAAAAAAAACTGTTAGCAATCTGCTAATCTGTTGCAAAATTCCTGTCTAGGTAAATATGTAAATTACAATTTAAGAGGGTTCTTAAGATCCTGCTGGAGAATCGAAACGTAAATCTCAGTCAGTAAGAGAATCAATTTAAACACTTTTTTACTTTACAAATAACGGATTCCAGAATGGGAATTGTGTAAGGTTTTCCAGAAGCCCAAACCACTAACCTTCTACATTGAAAAGTGGTAACGAAGTTGAACTGACTAGCATATTTCTCCCAACTATTTCGCTCCATTTCAAACAATGGACCACTAAATCTGTTCAACTACAAAATTCATAAACGCCAATTAATAGATGGCGCTACTCTTATTTGTTGAAATGTTTAAAATTATCAATAACTTATACGATTTCTAACGCGTATAGTATGCATCGCCAAATACGTTGTCTTGTTGAAGAACTTGTTTTGAATGCAATGGAAGTGTCATCAGGAGCTGAAATTTGCCAAAATAAAGCAAACCCCTCGCCCCCCGAATTAAAGTAATTTGAGAGCGATTAAATTAATTGCGTTAAATCAGGGCCAAGCGTGCTCATTGAACGCTGCAACTTAACAGGGGTCGCATTGACCAAAAGCTCCACGAGTCTACTAATACCTACGTCTGGTGAACAGTAAGGTGTTGATATACGTCTAAAAACTAATCTCATCACTCATCGCTATGCACGCGTTGCAAAGTTTACCGTAACGAATCCAGGATGTTAGAAATATTGGTATAGCTATGTGGGGGGGGGGGGGGGGTTTGGGGTCACCCCCAAGAATCTTTTTAGATGTCAAATGATGCATTATGTGGCATATTCAGACTTTTAATTAGGTTTATAATGTCCAAATGCGTAAATTGAGCTAACAACTGGTTTCGATTTTTTGTGTGAGGTTGAAAAGAGTGGGGACGAAGTGGATAGAGTGGAGAAAGCGTGTCTGCTACATAATATGATATGGTTGCCACAATATGTCCGATAGCGACGTTTGTGCAGTAATGCGTATTGGAGTCAGGAGCTTACATTCATCATTTTTCAAGGGAAGGGAGGCGGGGGGGGGGGAGGGCAATTTCGAGGTCAGAAACTGGCCGAGCAGCGTTTTGAAAGTAAACAACAAAAAGAAAAAGGCAATTTGTTCAATAAAAGCAACTGAAAGCTGATATCGGCTGGTCCCTAGAGGCTGCAGCAGTTTAGAAATACAAAGTACAAATCAGAAAGAAGACTGAAGATGGAATGTATCTCAGCACCCCAAAGCTGCAGCAAGATTAAAAAAAATACATGAGAGGAATTCAAAATTGTCTAAATGTTATTTTAAAACCACGATGAGGGTTCCAGAGCAGAGCAGCCAAAGTTTCAGCATTTCATGATATTGTTCTCTCGTTAACGATGAAGCTGCAGTATCTTGCTAGCCTTACATTATCCACATTTAGGAAATGAAGTAACGGAGGAACAGAAAGAACAATGTCTCTTTCTTCATTTCTGTTTTATTACTCTAACGACCTTCATGGGTTTAAGGTCATGCAGAATTGGACTCAAATTTTGAGACCAACTTAACATCGACATGTACTCCAATAACCATGTTTTGTGTGTTCATTCAAAAGTTAAATACAAAACATTTCAAGTTTGTTTGGAAACAGATTATTTTCTTGGACTGACTGATTTTGGTATTTTTTGTAGGTAATGAACATGATAGAGATTTAGCAATGCAGCTCAATTCAAAGCCATATTACAATCTTTTTAGTATCAAGTTATCTTGGATTGAGGTTTCGATGATGTAATGAGCTGCATTTTGAGGGATCTAATACCTGAAGCCTTCCTTCTTAAGATATCATGCTAACAATGTCGTAAGAATCCCACTATGAAATATTGACCAAACAATTCTGAAGATATCCTGTTTACAAAGTTTGTTTAGACTTGACCTCTGGTGACCTCAAATACCGAAAAGAATACTGAGTATGATACATCAACATGCAAAGTGTGAGATCTGCCAGATATTCCCTTCTTAAGATGATGAATTTATAAAGTTTCCCCATTTTGACCTCTGGTGACCTCAAATATCTTGACATTCTCAAATAACAATAGGCTTCTGCAACTTAATATGGGGCATAAGTGTGCTAAGTATGAATGTTGTGAGAGCTTCCCTTCTGTTGATAGCCTGTACACAAGGTTTTGCATTAAAGCCTCTGGTGACCTTTGACCTCCACCAAGAACTACACACATTTTACTCTCAAGGCATCAGCATACCCAGTATGATGTTGGTACAAGCTTCCCTTTTGAAAAGGTTTTCCACAATTTGACCACTGGTGACCTTTCACCTCCACAATATATGAGAAAATCTTCTTCTGAGGGACCTGCAAAAAGACCTTTGAGTACAAGTGAAGACAACAATGTTGTAGGAAATGAGAAACCAAACCTAACACTTTTTTAATGACAAACAAACACACAAACAAAGAAAAACTGTCAATAAAATTCAAATGTCTATCATTTATTTGTAAACAAAAGAAATAAATAAATGCAATACCCATTAACATACAGAACACATCTCTGTATGATAGGAGACACAACCAAAACCATCATTTTTGGATAATGTGATAGACAGAACTGTCTTGCGATACTTACCCAAAATCTTATTCCATTGGGAGATATCACAGTGTAATGGGGTTTGTCACACAAGACTTGTTCAAGTATAAATATAACATCACTGAGCCACAATGTGCTACAATGCTGCAACAACTTTTTGTGTCTTTTAATTTATTACAATGTAAATGTTCTGTAAAGGAGATGGGTTTTGCAAATGCTGATCTGAAAGATTGAACTTAACATGACCTAATGATGGCACTGGCTTCAGTTTCAAAATCTTACCAAGGAAATATGAAAAGGAAAACCAGGAGAAAGTAAAACGATTCAGATCATATTGGCATTAGATCATCACAGATTTTTTGCTCAATCTTCCTTCTGATTAGAGCCTGTTGTTTCAACTAGGATATATCCCCATAAGAACAGGATTCTTCTTAGCTGTGTTGAGTGATTTGTTCTACAAAAAGATCTCTGCCATGTAAGCCAAACACGATTCCATAAAATTGCATTTTTTCAACGTTTACCATAAAAATGTCAAAATATCATACCAGGTATTTTGTTAGTGGAATTTTCAGGCCCATTCAAACCTGGCATTATTCATGTATATGACAATGGCATACTTAAACCCTCTGATAAAAACAAAATGACACTATTCACTAACAGTCAGGGATTATTGCTTCAACAATTTTTTTTTTCATAATTTGAGAAATTATACACAAGTTAATTCTGACAACCTGTTTTGTTAGTATAGCATGCAAGTGTACATAATTTGTAGGCTTTAATCACTAGAGTACTACTACCATCATCTACAGTATTAAACTTACAAGTTTAATATCAGAGAATATCCTCTGTTGATGTGTTCCATTGTCTACCACTGACCAATCCCTTCGAATTGATATATTATTTTGGGGTTGTTGTTAGATTTTACAATCTTTGTATCTTATATGGACAACACATACATCTCCATGGAGAGGCTGATGTCATCATCAAGTGTGCCCTCTATGTATACTTCCAAAAAAAAACACTCACCAAAAGAGGTTAACCGGATTGAAACATACACAGAAAACGAAAGTTTGCACGCAGATTATGTCGTCTGAATGACACATAAACAATCAGTAATGTTTCGATTAAATTCATATTTATAGAAACATGACCATTCTTAGTTGTCTTCCATGGGTTGTTGATGAATATTCTCTCTGTTACATCACACCTTTGCTAGGTATTAAATGAAAGTCCTTGAGGTTTAAAGAGCCTACTTCGGCTTCCTTGATCACTATGCAACGGAACCACAAGTTGAGATGCTCACTCATCCAGGAAGCACGACAGATGGAGGATACGTTTTCCTTACAAAACAATCTTGTAAGAGATAACATTGATTGTCATAACATTCATTTCTAGGCATACCTGTAGAGTCATTCCTTCATTAGTTTATTGCTGTTGACAAAACTTAAACGTTCATCTCCTCTTGCCGTGGAGGACTTCTACTTACTTCATCCTACTTCCTGCAGTAACGGATACCAGGGTCAATGTTTGCATAGGCTTGGCATGGTCTTCGTAGTTTGGCTGCCATATTTAGTTGGTGAGTTGTATCAAAGCGTTCACAACGTTTCCTTGGTTTACTCTCAAACTCCGCTCTGCTTCTGTCCGACTTATCTCCATCTCATTAACCTGTGAGTGAATGAATAGAAGATATTAAGAAGGTATTAGAAGTACTAATCGAAATATAACTACTCAAATTTGTAAATAATTCTCCAGTTTCTATAACATTGGCCTTCTTTTACAACTTATTCAGTTTTTGAGATAATTTCAAAATTTGGGTCAAAGAAAGAACTTCATCCCACTGCTGCAAGTGAAGGTTTCCAATAACACTCTAAACAGATAACTTATGCACTGTCTGTGTCGGGTATGGAATGCATTCATCAAACCTTCATAACTTAATAATAAACTAATACATTGAATGTGAACAGCATGTCCCTAATCAATGCAATACACAAGAACTATACAGTAAAACAAAAGTCATTATAAAACAATCAAATATCAACAATAAGTCTCAGATCAATACGAAAAACCCAAACAAAACCATTGTTTGATTGCTGGTCAGATGGATTGCTGACATTGTGTCAGCAATCAGTAAGAGGAAACTAGGCACTCATCAATACCAGCACAAAGAGATAAATCCACTCACTATGAGATCAACATCTGTCTTCTTTATCACCACCTTCGCCAACTCCTTTTCCCTACAAACAAAAAGAAGATAAAATATGGTTATTTTGGCTATTTGTCGACTGATTTTGAAGTTACAAAGGTGCCCGTAAAATGTTTCTTTTGTGCTATAATTTTTCTCCAAAATAAAACAAAACTGATAGAAAACTGCTTATCTACTAAAGAGCCTGTGTACGAGAATGTGTAAAAGTAAGAGGCCTGACATTTCGATCTAGCAGGATCTTCTTCAGAGGCTGAATGACAAGTTACAGTAACAGAAGGGACAAATACACACACAGAATACAGAATAATTTTTGCCCCTTACAAATTCAGATAAATCTCATGGTCATACCAAAGGCCCCTGGTGGGTTAATATTGCTTTGGTCAAATTTATATTCAAGATTAGATTTATGATATTCCAAATTTGACTCTCACAAGGGAGGTCCAATCTGGTCTCTTTTTCCAAGTGACCAAGTGGTTGCATGGGCAGATACTCAATGTAATGATATGCACAACTAATCTTCTAAAATTATAAATAAAATCAATACTAATTACTTTTGCAATAGTCACAAGCAAATTGGGAACCTGACATACCATCGGCCTATGATGCTCAGTTTCTGTTTCTATCATAATTTGTATATATCATTTCATTTGCTTTTCCACAACAATAACATTAAAACACAGGCACATATATTTCAGTGAGTTAAATTTGTACAGCACAATTGTCACCATGGAATGTATTAACCGGATTGTTAACAACATCAGCAAGATCACCCAGGGAATTCTCAGAAAAACTGCATGATTTGGTACAGATTGATCACCCAATAATCTTATGTATACAACAGTGAGTTTCTATTCATGTTTTATCAGACCTTTGATCTTCAACAAACTACCGAGAGAGAAGTATATCTACATAACATACTAAATCTAGTTATTCATTTGTTTCCATAGACAAACTTTGATGGCTTTTCACACAACAGCTATGCTAACCATAGACATGCTGACTTTAATATACTCACATTTCTGCTCTCTCCTTAGTCCTTGCTTTCCTCTTTTCATTGACTGCAGCCAAAGCCTGTAAAGGATAATATAATGTGACAGATTTATGTTTACTTGCTTGTTGACTAATCAAATGGAGAGGAAGGGGGGGGGGAGGAGGGAGATTGTAACCATAATCTACTCATTTTAAATTCCAAATAAGTACATTTTACATTTTCTACAGAACATAGTTTATATGTGGAATACCTGTAAGTTATGGAAGCATGGCTGGCAACTGAAAACTGCGAGAAAACTGTGAAGCCCATAAAAGTTACAAACAGAAGTGGTATTAGCTTTATACAATATTGATTAAACAAAGGTAAGCTTTAATGACAGTCATATATGAACGATTAAGACACAAAGGTTGCAAAGAAAAATCTTATCATAATGAAATCAAAGCTCATTTGCTCTCAGCATCAGAGATGCTTGCCTCTGACAAAAACTGCAACATGAACCATTAGAACATTTGTGAAATGATGTGAAACAACAGATTTATAGCAGTTTTTGTACATATGGTCCAATTTTTGTTTGTTTTTGTAAGACACAAAATTCTGAGCAATTTAATAAAGTTGCTGTACAAAATTTGAACACTAACTTATTCCCTAGGATAGGGTACAGTTTTGGTTTTAGGAGTGAAACAAATTAATCTTAATTATAAAGAGTTCTGACATATTTTAGATATTTTGAGTGTGCAGTTTTGAGGTTTTATCCTAAAAGAATTGGGTCTACACCTTTTTGAGGTCTACACCTTTGTGACACAGGAGGATTAGTTTGTAGGCTTCTACCCTGTCTACCCAGGCAGTGTGCGATGGTAGGCCTGTCAATAACAATAGTAAATGAATATTAAGCATGTTACATGGGGATAATGGAATCTGATCTTCCTGCTTTCCCATCGCACTTTATATTATATATGACCAGTGCTGTGGGCCAGTGGATAAAGGTGGTGGCATTTGAAGCAATGAGGCTTAGCAAGCGGGAGGTTCCAGGTTTGATACCCGGTTGGGTCATAGCAAGGTGGGTTTTCTATCCAAGAGAAATCTATGGTTTTCTCATCTGAAATGACTTTCTAAACTGAAAATTAAAAATGTTGAATTGGAAGCCACCCGACGTGCAAGTTGTAATCCATAAGCTGTTGCAGGTTTCTCCCACATTTGTGGTCACTTGAGGGTCATAAAAATAACTGCTGAATATTATTATTATATATCAAGCTATTTTGGATAGCTCACACATGAAATACCCTATCAAACAATCAAATGCAGACACTAGCCAAGTTTGGGGTCAAACAGAATGCAATTATGGTACATATTTGCATGGTTTTGTTAACTGCTTTTGGCAATGCCCAACCCTCCTTTAAGTACAGTGATTATTAACTGAATTTTTTCTTTTGTTTAATGCATTGAAAAATATTTCTAGGCTTCATTGTGGGAATGTATCAAATTATGAAATGGGTGGGGGAGGGAGTGAAATGTTGAAGCTTGATGGTATGTTCAGGTTTTTATCATTGTGGAAGGGGTCGAATGGAAGGAGGTTTTGTAAATAGTTTTCAACCATGATCTATAATATTTTTCTTTATTTACTTAAATTTAAAAATACCTTAGGCTACAGTGAAGGGATTGGGTCCAATTATGAAGTGAATTTTGTCCATGGTGTAAGAAATCAATTATACATTATACAATTTTACAATCAACATAAATCAATACTAAATATTACAAATTTACTACTTTTCTGAAGTGTGACTCACTTTGGACTTTGTTGACCTATACTAAAGACTAGCCTTTGGTTATAATATTGAGACAACAATCAGATGTTTAGTTCAGTTTAACAACACAACCGGCTGATAGGCAAAGAGTATAGTTGCGAGGTATTTTGCAATTGTGCTCTTCCAAGTCTTACTAAATTTATTTTAAACTTCATTTAGTCTACTGTAGTACTACTTCTTCTGCTTCTGTTGTATACTCGTTAAAAGCCCTCTCGGGTATCACAACGAGGATGTTGGTGTGCAGCGCTAATAATAATGCGTGGGCAATCTTGTCTTAAACACCTCAAGACTAGGACTAGTACTAGAAGTAGAATAGGTAGTGAAGAGTCCTCAAATATGAGAAAAAAAACTTTGTTGCAGTCAACTCAAAATGCCCAAGGTTACCTTCCTTTGTACTTTTTGTATGATAGGCAAATAGATAAATTTAAGAACCTGACCAGTGAAAGATGGGACTTAATTCCCAAAGCTGTTACTGTACTTCGTTAGTGTATAGCCTAAACGTAGGCTTATATGCAGTTTGCTTATGTGCCGTGATGAGTTTAGCCTAAGCCTTCCAATCAATGCCTAAAGTAGTAATGGTTATGCATTGATAATGGTAGTCTTGCTAGCCTAACCTAGTCTAGCCTACCATCTGCCTAACGTTACAACAGCATGCCACCAAATGTTACACACATTGCTCATATCATGCACTGATATTTCTTGTTCTTCGGCGTAATCGGTGACCCTCTCAAGATCTGCCGCACCACTGTCATGTTTTTTCACTTTCGGGGCTGATGTATCCTTTTCACCCTCATCCTGTTCTCCGTTTGTCGACATTTTTCTACGTTCGTACCGGAGTTGCAACACTGTACAAGGCTAACCTTTGACCTTACAAAATTTACAGTGATATATCACTCACGGAACGCCGATTTCTTTTGACTTTCACAAGACTCCCTTTTGTGAAGATCAGCGGCAAGACCAGAATATGGCAAACTCTGTAAAATAAAATTGCTGTTTATGTTTGCAAAGTAACTTCTGTCACGACCACAGGTCGCCGTTGCAATACAGTACTGTAAAATGTAACAACTTATTTACCGACTGATGGTACGTGTATTGTGCATGCCGTAGGAGCAAGAAAAAAAGGAAAAAGAAGAAAATTGGGCAGGGATGGGCTCAGAAAACCGACGGTGCTTAGGGAACTTCCCCCAAAAAATCATAGTTGTTTTGAAAGCTATGAATGGCCAAATTGTGACATTGGAAATTTCGACTATTTGATCTCTAAATTTTGACTAGTTTGCCTTCGAAATTTGGATGCTCGTTGTGAGTGGTTTTTTTTCTTCACACATGGCAGTCAGAGTCGATTATTTGATATCAAAATTTCTTTTGCCTCGAATTTTGTCGCTATATTATTAAGTCGACATTTGACGGAAGAAATCGAAATAGGGTTACTATTGTATGTCAATGTTTGACGTAGTTATTCGTGAATTCAACTGTTGTTTTCTTTTTTTTTGGTGGGTATAGGGGGGGGGGGTATTTTTCCCATGTGCCATTAAAAGCCGAAATTCTGACTCAACTTTATCTCGAACTATTGACTTTTTGACAAAGTTGACCCTTCCACGCACTTTCCCAATAATTAACAAAACTTACTTATATCGAAAAATCGTGTCGAATAAAAATCGGCTGCCGAGATATACGTCAGGGGCGGATTCATGATTAGGCTACATAAATAAGGGTGTATCCCAAGGGCCGAGGGGCGCTGAGGCCGACTTTCATGTAGCGGTTTTTGTTCTCCCAGAAAAGAAAAAAAAACACGCTAGACGTGAATAGCGCGTTCTTAGACATACATATTTAGGTTATACATTAGGTTTATAACTAGGCCTACAAGTATACCTGGGTCATGCTTATGACTACTTGTAGTTCTTTTTGTATGTGGTGTCAATTAAGAAGCGCTTTGTACCCCGTGTCCCCTGGATCCGCTCCTGGGTAGTACAAAAAAGATCATATATTGCCTAGCAAAGGCTCTCTTTGAAGGTTCCAGCAATGCTTGTAATGCATCCCTAGTAAGAAGAGTGGTGGAGGGGCAGACACATGTACTCCTTTATGTTTAACCCCTCCCGTCTCCCTCCTTACCGGACCCTACGCAGCTACGTATATATATTTCTTGTACGTTAACTGATCCAATGCAAAATGGATATAATGTAAAACTTAATCATGGTTGATTCTGATGTTCTCGCATTCATAAGGCTATGGTGCAAGCGCAATCCTAGATGCGATACGCACAGCATGAGAAACGTACGTCTATATGTAAACGGCCCTGGTACATCATAGGCGTACGGGTAAGGAACACGAAAACGCGGAACCGTGGTTGGTTTTTAAGCTTCATAGATTTCCAAGAACTTTTGCGCCCACAGAAATGCTTGCCTCATAAGCCCAAAGTAAGAACTAGTTGCAAGCAGCCGGAAATTTATCATTTATGATTTTTTTGCAAATATTTGAGGTGTTTTAACTACACTCGAACGTCTATTGCTTATGTAGGCTTGTACTAATGTGACTTACAGTATAGCGGCCATTGCAACATACTATTACTAGTACTAGCCTAACCTAACATTAAAGGTTAGGCTAAGTGATTAATGCTGACTCAGTGACCGTGATATCTGCTAGTCCATACTCGTTGTTTTCTTATAGCACTTGCATTCGTGCAAGTTGAGTAGCCCGAACAATTATAACTTGGCCTACTGACTAACATTTGCTTTGAGGACTCCATACATGTTCAAATTGATTTGGAAATGAATGAAAACAACATGGAACCCGGAGAACCAAGTAAGGGGATGATGAGATGCCGCATTGGGTACAGCTGTGTCGGGATCATTTTGGGTATATCTGTTTTCATCTGCTTCCTGGCAACTCCAGCATACTATAATTTGCATATTTCACTATGGGGCTTTGCAAGTGGTAAGTTGTAATTATGACATAATGAAAAGCTGGACCAATTGCAAAATAAGCCTACCCAGCAACTCACACATTTCTGACTTTTAAAGAATTGCAATATTGTTTACTATTGTATAGCCGTGTAAATCAACTTCCTATCATAACCTTTGAGATTCAAGAGTTGCGGAATATTCTGCAATTAAGCAGAAAAGTTATAAGAAAATCTGGCTGTAGTTCTTAGTATATAGCTATGCCCTAGGCCTAGGTAGCAGTTTTGAACCTGAGTTTTCTATTTTGTGTGATTGGCTTGAAATTGTTGATACATGTTTTATATGTAACTGAAGGTTATATACCATAGTACCGTATATTGACTGTCACCATAGCAGAAGCGGAACTGTCAAATTGTGTCAAGTGGATTGAGTTTAACTTTAAGAGCAGTTTACTGTACAAGAAGGTAATCATTTGCTACAAATGTATCGATAACGTACAGTTAGCAGTGCTATTTCTTGATAATATGCATGTAGATTATTTTCAGGGATGCTTGCAAATTTTTGATTTACAACTTAACAAGCATTTGCAAACATTCAAACTCATTGATTAATAAATTAGTGAAACCTGATGTGTATGAAGTCTGAAAATGAAACAGATAAGTTAGTATGTACAATGATCATACTTCTTTTTTAGCAGATTCAGTCCTCATATTTTATACTTACACACATTTTACTTTCATCCCACGACAGCCTTTTTTGCATTTCTCACTATGATTGTCCATATCCAACATATCAAGGGAGATCGTGATGTCTGGGTCTATCGTTTGAAGCTCTTCATCCTTATTGGCTTCTTTACTGCATTGGGATGCATCATTGCATTTGTAGTTTACCTAGTCTTGGCCATAGTGCAAAACCAAGGTCAGTATTTTCAACTATTTTCATCAGCCTCTTCTTGGCAACTTTAGTTGTAACTTATAACAACATGATGACATGTTAATGTCTGTGTGCTTGATTGGGCATGCATGTGTGATGCCAAACTTGTACATATCATTACTCAAAGTGGACAGTATTGTTAGATCTCATTCTTTCAGGTTGATGTCATTGCCAAGTTTTGGAAGGCAATTGCTTTTTATGAAGGGCTTTGTTCTTTTTGGGTCAAGATGTATTAAATGTGGAACTCCAGGTGCTCACAAATGGCTATGTGCTATAGCAAAAGTTTAGGACAAACACTACACTGTAGGTTGTCTTGACCTTGAAGGTCAGTGGTCCCTTGAGGTCCGTATAGGTCAAAATGTGTACGTGTACACCTTATCAACAAGATACTTCAGGAAGTATGTTATACTTGGTGGAGACTAACAGTCACTTTAGGTCAAAGTTTAAAAAACATTGTAAATCCAACAATTATCAGTACAGTATACATATATGAATTTCAAAATTCTTTTTTCTCTCGTTATGTGCGAACAAAGTATGGAGTATGACATGTATGTAGCTACTGTTAATTAGATTAATTATAAATTAGCATCCCCCCCTCGTTGTTTTAAAATTTCTCATTGAGTGTTTCATTCTGTTAATATTTTTGAGATTTTGCCAGACAAAGTTGAAACCAGCTGGTAATCACAGTGCTAAGGCATCTAGGATATCAACATTTTCAGGTATTACAGTATTTTGCAGTGGTTCACACTAGTTCCATCCGAAAACAATTGTGTAGGAAAGGAAGGCAAAGAGATTCATATTGTAAGAGAAAGATTATTTGCTGGAATTTGTTGCACTTGAAATATGATGATTTTATTTTTACATTTTGTTTGTCTTTTAGGTTTGTTGCCAGTGAACGGAGATGAAGATACGGAAAAGGGCTACTACTTGGCATCTATCTGGGTCTTTATGACATGGAAGTGGTCCTTTGCCTTGTTTCTGACCTCTCGGTCATATAGACGAAATTACACAACCAGGTATGTGGCAATACCTTGATGTTGACTGTGGCCTGAAGAGGTTCACACATACTCCAAGTTCGGTGGGAATCGTGTGTTCGTTCATGAGTAAATGTGGTAATAACCAGTACCATTCAGTGGATAAGAGAATGCTAAAAGGAAACTGATTGTAGAGGCACAGCTGCAGTGTAATTATCCATTTGTTAATTGAGTTTTGAGTAAAAGCAGTCAAAGTAATATTAATGTCAAATAACCTTTCATGTATGTTGGAACTCCCCAAAAATTATTTTGTGTTTCACTAGCTAGGAAGCTACTCAAAAGTATTAGTGAGGTCTGTCTGAAGGGTTTCGGATGTTCCTTTCACTGCCTGAATGAATCCACTCAGTTTCCACTGTTTGGACACACTTTCGTTTACTGACATAAAAGGTGCTAAACTTTAGGATTAAATAGTTGCACACCTGTTCTCTTAAGAAATACAAAATTAAACCTGAAAAAGTAACGATGAGAAAAGAACAAAACAAATGAAAACAAAAGTATGACTGGTATCACTGCCCATTTAGTGTTTCTTATCCCTGTTTTTACTTGAACTTTTTTTTTCCTTGCTTGGTGGTATTGCTTTCTAGAAATGTATTTGTAGTTCATCGGAAGGTTTAGGGAAGCAAAGCAAAACTAAAGCACACTTAAAAGGAGGCACCAAATAAAAACGGGGAAAAAAAGGAAAGAAATTGTGATTGCTTGTTTCCTGAATCATAAGCCACTCTTTATGTGAAGTACTCTGTCATATATTGGATAACATTATATTATATTATTATAGTTTTTTATTAGTTTCAATTATCTCATTCTTTACTTAATTTGAAACTTTATAAGCCAAAGAAAAAGAGAAAAAAATAAAAAATGATAAAGAAGATACAACAAGGAAGCAATTTTGATACCTTGATGAATAGAGTGGACATTCCTGTGAGGACGAATGATATTAAAGGTACTAGTTAGATGTTTATCTTGAAGAGACTGTTATTCCTTTCCTGTACGTTTTGCATTCCCGTAAAAGCTTTGGTGTTCTATGGAAGGATGTTGTTCACAAAATTGTCATGGCAGGTTGTATTAAATATGGTTTGCTTTTTGTGGGATAAATTTCACGTGAAGTTAATTAATCGTCTTTGTTACAAACTTTAGAGAAACTCTTGTAGAATTTGTAGCTTATAATGTAATGGGTCTTCAAAGCAGACGAGAAGTACAGCGGGCCTATTAGTATTAACAGACGTCGTTGATGCACTTACTCTGATAAAATAGTATTGCTGCAAGATTATAGTTACGTTCATTGATAATTTGGAGTGTATTGGAGGAAAACTATCAAATAAAGGGTGTCCTCACATAATGAGCTTGAGAAGTTAGTTAAAAACTGATTAATTCTGGAGCTTTTGTAGCATCCATGGACACTTTATCAATGGTCAAGTGTACTGTAGGTCAAGTTTACCACCGAGAGTGCTCTCTCATTTATCTGTCCATCATTCTTCTCCTCTCTCTTTCATGTACTGCTATGATCATTTTCTTTAAGGCATTTCATATTTGTATAACCTGACATATCATTCCATGAAGGAAGAGGTAATGTAACTCTGTATTTGTTTTCTGTTTTTTTTTAACTCTGGAATTTTGATTGAGAGATTTGAAAGTCCTATGTAATGTCAGCTGTGAAACAGTAGTCCTTTGTGCAGTACATATAAATATATTATAAATTATACGTGTACACAAGTTATGATAAAAGTCTTAATTTAGCCAGCCACTGATATATCAATCAAAATAAAGGGAACTTGTAAGTCATTTTGATGGTGTTAGAGTATTGAAAGACCTATCAAAGTCATTCCTTGAATAAATTCTAGATTAAATAAGATGAGAAATGTTTGCTGGGATTTCACATTTTTTAACACAATGGTAGAATACCACAAAAGGAAAGAGTAATGTTAGTGTTGTGTTTACTTTTCCTAACTTACAGTATAGTATTTTTTTTAAAGTTGAAGCAAACAATAGCTGACTTAAATTCTTTTCAACTTATGAAATTTTATATTAGAGAGTAAGTGGGAGATTGAAAATTATCATATTTCACTGATCAGAAAATCACTGTCATAGTTTATTGCAAAAGTTTGATATTTATAGCTTTTTATCTAAGTATATATTCTATATTGTAATCTAAGCACAGTGACTTTTAAAGTCAGTAAACATAAATAATGGAATTGCTTGTAATGTTGTTCATGGATATTTGAAGAAGCATCTATGAAAGAGACAGAGGATTAATGCAAAGTGTTTCTGACCAGAAAATTGCCCCAATTAGGGATTTGGTTGTTTATGAAAATAGGGGTTGTGTACAATTCAATGCATGATGTTAATTGGGATACTTTCTTGACCATTGCATTCAAGCCATAAGTACTTTCTGCTGCATGCTCCTATCTGCTTAGTAATGTCTGCCTTCTTTCTTCTATCACGTTTATGCTTTTCTTGTTTCAGGCCGGAATCTAATGGCTTCTTAAATTTCATCCTTTATGGGAATTTACTTTTCTGTTATCCTGGTGCTATCACATCACAACCCCTTGAAGAAGAGATGGCGTAGACATTAGGTGCCATCATCCTATCTTTGTTTTTCCATTTTGAGGTTATGATGAAGCCATTGATCATTCATTCTCCATCATCAATTCCTTTGAACCATTAGATTTGTAACTTAGGTTTAACTCTGGCATGCCTACCTCTAATTGGACTGTAATTGAATTAGTTCATAGGTCAATTCAGGAATTAAAAAAACTGCCATTGTTTATAGAGGTACTGTCAGTTAAACCATTCTCAAAGGATAGGGGGTCAGGGGGTGGGGTGACTAGCTCCTCCTCCTCTAAAATTAGGAACCATCCCAATCCACATCATCCCTCAAACAGGAAATGTTCAGAACAAGGCAAGGTACGTACATCAAATTGGTTTTCTTCCCTCCCTCCTCCCTCCCTCCTCTCCCAGCTCAGTGATGGACAGTCATTGGAACTAAAAGCTAATAATAACTCTTGTGAAGAAATCTCAACATTTGTCTAACAGATAGATGTAGACAGTTTGAAACAAAATGCACTTTGTAAGACTCATGAACCAGAATGCGAAATTCAAACACCACTCTGTACATCATAGAACAAGAATGGCCCCTAACGGGCCTCCAGTAATAATACATTGCTTTGTTTTATTTGTTAGAGATGAATAAATTCACATCCTCAACTACATTCATCAATATTTATGACTTGTATTAGTACACTAAACCTTGAACACCTGTCATGTCCTGGACTGAACCTGTATTCTAAATTGATCTTAATACCAAGCCTTGTTATATTTGCATGTTATTGGAAACTGTCCAATTAAATTAATTAATGTATCTCTGTTGTCCCAGCCAATTGGCTGCTCCTATGATCAAGTTATTAACCACTCAATTGTATCTGGAAACTCAGCAGGGCCATAGATTTAATGTCATGTTTTATTGCTACATTTGTAAACCTTTCAATTTGATTTGATCATTCCTGTGATAATTTTGACGGACGAAGTTTCTGATCATGCAGCCAGCTAGAGTATGTGTGAATGGGGTTCTCCAGAATTGTAGCAGTGTCTTAGCAGTCCTAATGTGCTTAATCTGTACTGTCTAAATTGCAGAAACAAGATCGTGTGTAAGCGCTCACAAAACTGCGAGCAAGCCTGATGAACTTACAGTCAGATATCCTGGGTGATTGTCTGGTTTGACTGGTTCAGTTTATCCAAAGGAAAGAAACTACATACTTTAGAAAAGACAAGTTAAGGTGCTTAAAATTGTTAGATTGACTTGAAACTTCAAACATGTTTAAAAAACAAACAGCCTTTTTCAATAGTTACAAAGAAAATGGTATATACTAATAAGTGAATGAACGGTAATGATCTGCAGTTAGAGAGTGCAGCTTGTTTAGTTTCTCAAAACTAAATAAGACTGATATGACAGCGCCCTCTAATTTTGTGCATTGCTGGACGGCCCCATGTGTTAAATTCAATGGAGATGGCCGTTCTAGAACCTGTTTTAGTCAACTTCTTGCAAATAACACAGCTGCTATGTCACTTTCTCGTTCATTGTCCTTCTTTGCTGAATCTGTTTTTAAAACCATTGATTGCATTGTCTGTATGTTTAGTTTTCATCCTTCATCAGTTAGCTTGTAAGCTTTAGTTACCATCCATAGTACTTAAAAGCCAAATGCTGGCTTTACTTTAAATGTTTCCATTCAAACTCTTAGAAGCACATAACCACTGTGCTTAAGTCCTACTGCAGTACAGTAACTTTATATTGATATGTCATGGAGGTCACAGCCAGGTGACTAGCTAACCTGTGAAATGCAGCTGTGTGTATGAATCACCTTGTTATTAGCTATCGATTGTGCTGTAGTCTAAATTTAATGTGTTGCACAGTTTTATCAAAATTACACCATGACTTAAAAATATTATTTGGCAATCCCTGCTGACAGATAAAAATTCCCTGTCTAGGCATAGCTGGTTGTAACATACTTCAATTAATGTTTGGCTGTTTCATACTCTTCCCTGTCTCTCAGTTTCGGAGGTGGGGAGGGAGTGGTTGGGAGTTGGATTGGGCATAGTTTGGAAGGGCTCCAGTCACCCTGCACCCCAACACACTTTGTAACATCCACTGTTAAGAAGCTATGACTATCTCAATACATACTGTACTAACCCACCAAGGTCCTCTGCCCTGATAGTCTGTTACATGTTCTTACAGTTAGAATCACAGCATGGTATCTAGGTATTCGTCATATCTTTGTCAAATGATTTGTGTGAATTGCATTCCTTTTACATTTATGTTCATTTTGTGTTGGTCTGTTGTTTCTTTCATAGAAGGTGCATATCATTATTTTTTTTCTTCAATTTCATATAACAAAACCATTCTTAATGGTGAAAGATTTGATACTCCTGCCAATCTTGCATATATTCAAATTTCTTGACATATTTATATCAAACGGCAGAGAATCTGCTGTTAAAACACTTTTTCCTAGATAACAATTCTTCTTACTATCATCATCATCACGGTACTA
>JAAAKB020259983.1:0-10185 GCA_010014835.2 Apostichopus leukothele
TCAAAGATCCCCCCATCCCCCCCCCAAAAAAAGCCCCACAAAAAACAGTGAAATAGAGTGAATTTAGTTGCATCTAGATATTTCGACAGAAAGGTCACTTGTATAGCTCACCTGAGTAAATAGTTCAGAGCTGTCCTCAGACACAACAAGTAGAGTGCAGAACTCTGATTGCGTCTGTCTCTCCAGCTGAAACGGGGAGAGAAAAAAAAATTGGAGTCCGTTGAGGTTTACAGGCATGGATGGAGTTATATTATAAGATTTAACTGACGGTGCATTAAAGGCTCTGTAATTGACGTCAAGGATGTGGGAATGAAATAAAAACCAATCCACCAGAGATATGCAGATAAGATATCCACGAATGAACTTTCGCTTCGTTCGTAGAAACTCTTCAAAAATAAAAAAATTAAAGAAGAATTTCAACAAAAAGTCAGAAACCTACTGACCGATTCATTTAAATCTTTGGATGAAAATGTCGGTTGTTCATATTTTTGATACGAACCACATGTCAACGTATTTATTGTTTTTACCCTTGTTTTCAACAATTTTTTTTTTTTTTTTTACAAAGGCTTAAAAGAAATACTGAAGAATACTGATCACTTGTACAGTTTAATTATATAAAGATATAAATGGGATTTATCAAATTTTCCACAAGAACAATCTCTTCCACAGATGCTATCCTAGCAGATTTAACTACAACGGAATACAGGCGATCAATATTCTCGACCGGTTCGAGCGTGTTAATTTTTTTTTTTTTTTTCCATGGTTTCCTCAGTTTTCAAGGATTTTCTCCAACAACTGGCGCATCAATTTAGGAAATTAATACTACACTGCTTGGTCTTCAATTGCAGATTAATTACACACTGACGTCACAGGCAAAGCCTTTTTGGAGGACTGATTGAGCTGTGGAATTTATCTCGACTGAAGCTCGATTCAAAATAGATTGTGTACATGGCTGGCTGTTGTACTAGCTAGCTGCTCGAGAGAACAGGATATGAGACACCACCTTAAACAAGCCTGACTGCAGCGAGAGATAAAAACAAAAAAAAACCTTCAAGGTTTTTAATATGACAGAGAGACATATATGCCCTGTCTTTGTGTCTTCATTGTCTAGACAGGTTTCATCTAAATGAGAAGTCAGCTCCTTCATAAATTGCCCAATTTCAAATTTCTGAAACAGTTAAAAACTCTCCTCGCTATATTAAAGAAATCAAGCATAAAAATTCATAACATTGGTTGGGTTGTTGCATAAATTTTAAAATGGCAAGTTGCTTGTTTTTCACTTTATATGGGAAGATTGTTTTTTCTTTTATTTCACACAGCTAGTGCACTTGTATTCAATTTTACAATTTTAAGGGCTCTCTTGTTCCGCTGTCGAAATATGCATGAGCAAAAATTAAATCGGCACGGACCTAATCAGAAGTAACCCCCTTCCAAGAGGCTTAGCTTAATACTGAAGCTGATATTGTAGGATTTGCACTGTAACACACATGAATAGATAGATGTGTAATTGAGTTTATTCCCCTGACGTGTTTTAATATTGTGTTTCATGGTCGTTCAACAAATCTTTCACGAGAGACGGTGAGACATCCTGACGGAAGTCAATTTCTGTGCCAGTTTGTTTTGTTCCAAGGCTATTCAGTTAATGCCTCAGAAATGATAAAACTTCTTGACTTGTAAATAAGGGTTTTGTGTCAGTTTGTTTAACGTCCATATACAGCTAGATGGCTCAAATTGGATGAAACATCCTGACTTGAAAGTAAAATATATAATTTAATAAACCTGTCACAAGGTAGGAGTATTCTTCTTTACCAAACAACTGAGCAACTCAAATCCTTGTTTTGTTTATATCTTTTTAGAAACACTGAACAACATTGAAACTGTTGTCCTACCATCCTGCAAAACAAAATTGCAACAGAAACTGATTTGGAACAGTGATATATCTCTCACCACTCTCTTCAAATTGTTCATATAAACTGATATTTTCATCAACTTGAAATTTCTTAAATTTTTAATATTTTATTCAACTATAACTGCATCTAAAAAGTTTAAAAACACTTCCCATATGCAGTAGTGTTTAATACAAGAATATTTCTAACCCTTCAGTACAGCATGTCAAAAACAAGGTACTGTAATAAAAAACACTTTGCTTAAATTATGTCTTGTTTCTTTAAATTAAATGAAACTTGTTGTGATCCACTAATGATTGTAAATATTTCACTCTACTTTTTGGACAGAGCAGGAAAGCAAAACCAAAGGAATTAAAAGCTGATGTAGTAATGTATTTATTTATTTATTTATTATCTGTGGAAAATCAAATAAATCAAATCAAATGTGGCCAAACTACTGGTACAGACTCTATAAAGATCCATTGCATTTTTTTTTTAGGGGGGGGGAGGCAAAAGTTAGCAATTTATTGTGTCATTTAAAGCCTTCAGTTCCAAAGTCTAGCTACAATTGAGGAGCTTCAGAGTTTTTTTTATCTGACAATCTCGTATCTGACAGATCTCAGCTTCGATGGCTGTTCTATCTCTGTAGTACCAAAACGAGGACATCTGGCCAACCTTTTATGCCGATTAACTTTCTACACAGAGTAAGTAACTGAGTAATTATTTACCAGTGAGAATGATGAAATTCTTCAGATTTAATCCCACTAGTTATATACTTCACAGCACTGACCCCCATTTCGAATCATTACGTCTTCGTTGCATGACTTACGTATTTGATGACTTTGAGTTGTAATGAGATGGAATCGTGGTCGTGAAGATCGGCACAGAGTTCCAGGATGCTGTCGTTGTACTTGCTCATATCCTCTAAATCATCCTTCCCCGATGACGGACAGCTGTTCGTCCTCTGCATTCTTGAAAGGCATGCAGATATCTGAAGGGAAGAGTCAATACAAAGCATATATCTATATATATATGTATATATGTGTGTGTACTATCATGATGAAGGGAGTGAGTATAATTAATGCATGGACGAACATTAAAGGAACAAGAGCGTATCATCACAGTGGTGATGTCTTTCTATGACATTCAGTATATATAATTGATGATGATGATGATGATGATCACAGTTGACTTGGGATATTGTAAAGTTATTAGAAATAAAAATAGAAAACTTGAGCTGGATGACAGATTCATGGAAATCTGGTCAAACAACATCAATCCATAGATTAAGCTGGCTGGTAGATATGACCTGATCAGGTGGACATGAAAACATGCATTACGTGATTGATTCATAACTGTAATTCAGGTCCACATGCATCAATCCACACCTGATGACTTGCAGAGCTCTGTATAACCCAGTACATGGTCAATCCAAATCTAAGGTGAATGAACTATAGAACCCAGGTCCACACCAGGTATAAACCTAAGCTCAATTTTAATGCATTGTTTATAATGTAACCCAGGGCTAAGTGCATCAGTCCATATGGACCTATGGCTCATAACTGTGGCATGCAATGTATGCTTACATCAATCCGATCCTAGACGCAGTCATGGTTCATAGCTGTAACACGGGTCCACATCAATCCCAACCTAGCTAAGCTGGGTGTCTCATAGCTGTAATATCATTCTCAGCCTTAGCTGGATGGCTCATGAATATATTACTTAGGTCCACATCAATCTCAGCCTTTATAGCTAGATGGCTGATAGCTGTAACACAGGCCCACATTAATCCCAGCCTAAGCCAGATGGCTCATAGCTATAACACTGGTTCATGTCAATCCCAACCTATGGCTCATAGCTACCACGGGTCCACATCAATCTCAGCCTTAGCTAGATCGCTCATAGCTGTCACACTGGTCCACATCAATACACGCCTAACCTAGTATAGCTTGCAGCTGTATAACCCAGTTCACCCTAAATCTAAACCTAGGGTGAATAAACCATATAGAGCCCAGGTCCACATCAATTCAAACCTATCAACTCTATGGTAGGTCATAGCTGTAGTACACAGGTAGAACCAACTACACATCAATTTAAAGATAAGTTCTATGGCTCAAAACTATAACACAGGTCCACATCAATCCCAACCCATGGCTCATAGCTGTAACACTGAAAGTTCCAAATCAATACATGTCTTACTTCGATGACTTGCAATACAACCCAGTTCATCCTAAATCAAACCTAAGATGAAGAAACCATAGAACCCAGGTCCACATCAATCAAAAACATCAGCTCTACGACTAGTTAATATTATTATTTTCTTTTTATTTTACAGTTCTAACTAAATTAACATAGGAAAACTAACTGGACATTATCATCAAAAGAGCAAGATTTTTTTTTTATAACTTGGTCATTTAATTACATATTTGTAGTAGAATTATCCATTCTACAAATGTTCCTTGTTTCTTCTACAAACAAATACAAACAATCAATCTCCAATGACATTTACTGCTTTACATCGGAACACACTTTAAATCAGAATGAAATAAAAGCCAATTTGACTTTGCATACATGTAAGAATCTGAAGTTTTTGGTTTGAAAACTGCAAGAATAATTCACATCTAATTTTAACCCTATGGAGCAAAATACAACAACAAATAGTTCACAGTGGTTTGTACAGACCATTACACTATTAAATCCAGTGAATCTGGCGAGAAGTGGAAACTGGTTATAATATGCCACTGGCTGCTTCAATTTTTCCACACTGATGCAACCGTATAACTCCAGTGTCTTTCAACAAGTGTAAAAGTTAGAAAATGTGTGGTCTAGCTATAATGACTGTAAGTAGATGAGGGCTATATGTATAATTAGTTTATAGTCTGCTAAGTAGATGAGGGCTATAGGTATCTTTAGTTTATAGTCTGCTGAGTAGACGAGGGCTATAGGTATCTTTAGTCAGTCTGCTGAGTAGATGAGGGCTATAGGTATCTTTAGTTTATAGTCTGCTAATTAGATGAGGGCTATAGGTATCTTTAGTTTAGTCTGCTAATTAGATGAGGGCTATAGGTATCTTTAGTTTACAGTCTGCTAATTAGATGAGGGCTATAGGTATCTTTAGTTTACAGTCTGCTAAGTAGATGAGGGCTATAGGTATCTTTAGTTTACAGTCTGCTAGTAGATGAGGGTTATAGGTATCTTTAGTTTACAGTCTGCTAATTAGATGAGGGTTATAGGTATCATTAGTTTACAGTCTGCTAATTAGATGAGGGCTATAGGTATCTTTAGTTTACAGTATGCTAAGTAGATGAGGGCTATAGGTATCTTTAGTTTATAGTCTGCTAATTAGATGAGGGCTATAGGTATCTTTAGTTTACAGTCTGCTAATTAGATGAGAGCTATATAGGTATCTTTAGTTTACATTCTGCTAAAGTAGATGAGGGCCATAGGTATTTCTAGTTTATAGTCTGCAACCATCTGGCCTTTTACAAACATTAACATTATCACATAGACTCATTACATCTTTAGATGAAGTACTGTGCTTTACAGAATAACATACAATCTGCTGCCATTGCACCTGTGCAGAATACCAAAGACCAGCATATGTGTGATACCTTGTTATAATATCTCAATTCCAGTGTACTGCCAATGTACCAGCCACATTTTATATGCTGGATGAAAACAACATTAAATTTAAAAGCGGCAAACTTGTCTTTCTGCACTTGAAGGCAATGGATCAAAGCACTTTATAACTACAAGCGACTGACTAGGGCAGCGCAAATATCGCATGGTTTGGTCGGGAAATTGAACCGGTAAAGCCTAACAAAAGCCTGCAGCAGCTTTACATATATATAACACAGTATCACTCACAAATTGTTCCCTGGAGTTCAGTTAATTTCTTGAAAGGTCACTAGTGTTAATTCTAAATATGTTAGAAAGTTAAAGAATCGGTTACTCATGCTCCAACTTCAACCAACATGTTACTGCAGCATCACTCTCACAAGTATTTTTCCTCTCTTAACTAAGACATCTAATTTTCTAAGATTCGTCGATATCGGATAGTGAATTGAGAGATTTGGAACTACCACAAGAGAACTTACAGTATGGCAACAGTATATATATGTATAGCAACTGTTAGCATGATAAAGTTCTGGGACCATCAATGATGACCTTTAAATCATCTAAACACTGACTGAAAAATAGAAACCACTAGTCCTGACTTACCTGGACACCCATCCCAGTATCTCAGTTCTCTTTAATCAAAGCCTACTGCAAGAAAAATATCACAAACAGGAGCATATTTCCTTACATATTCCATCAAATTTGCCGTTTGAATACATCCACATGAGCGACACGAAACACTTCATTCACTTCAAGTGAACATGAACAAACTTCAGTTATGAACCTTTAGGGCAAATTTTTGGCTGACTCACGCAAATAAACGGGAAGTAGAAGAAGGTATAAATATCTGCTGCTTAAATGACAGTAAGGATGATAGACCATATATTTCCTGGTTAAATAGAAAGCTTAGGTTGCAGAACATGTACCATAAACAGCACAGCATCAAAAGTATTCATTCCACTCAAACACTTCTACAAAACAGAGTAGTCAGATATTTGTTCCATCATTGAAATATAGTCCACAAGCACACTTTTTCTCTCTTTTGAGAACATCTTATCTTAATAAAGCAGTTTTCAAAAGTGTCTTCCGCTCAAGTTGAATGTAATGAGCTCAACAGTGTGCACGCTCATTCGATCGAGACGAAAATCCGTTTGCGGCGCATCCACAAAGTTACTGCAAAAGCTTAAGTTACTTCAAGTACCACCGACGATAACCGCTCTGGTGTTCACAGTTTCTCGACGGAGAGAAAAATAATGTTAGGCCTTTTGTCAGTTGCTTTCGACCGTGAAATCTCGTAACAAAATTTCCGATGCTTGTTTGCAGAAAGAGAAATATCTCTACTAATATTCCTTTATGTGTCAGCACTCAAGTACCCCTCGGAGATATATATATTTTTTTTGATTCATTTTTGTCTGGTTATGCTCATCAGCCTAAAGAAATGCAGAATCTGTTTAATGATTCCAGCAGCCCTGCACTGGCTGTAGCAGCATCCGCAGTCTTCTCCAACGTCGTCAGAGATCTTATTAAGTGCGTCTCCAAGGGCTTTTGCCGGGACTGTGATTGAAAGTGTGATGGAGAACTTATGCTGATTGAGAACCAATGTAAAGTTGCTGGCACTAGCAGCTAGGACTGAAGACAAGAGAGAGATATCTTCCCACAACTGGTATTGTGCGGCCGACAGATGACGAAAAAAGTGTTTCGAAAAAAGGAAAAAAAACACACGTGTCTGTTTCATCGTTAAATAAAATAGTCATTCATGGTGAGTTATGTGTTCGACGTCTGACGAGATCTTGGGTTGATTAAGATCTCTTCTCCCCCTCGCACAAACACTTTCACACAATGAATTCTACAAAATAATTCTCTACATCACTGACTCAATTAGGAAGCCAATAATGTAACAGTTTAAGGAAGTTATAATTGGTATTTATTTTTTTTTATTTATTTATTTTTATTTAATGATAGTCGATATTACAGAACCTAATGTCAACATAACTTTGTTAGCTTAAATGTTAGCAAATATTTTCAAAATGTTCAAAGAGTTTTTTGTTGTTTACATGTGGTTACTTAACAATATGACGAGTGTTTTAGCATGGTAATGCGGATCAATGATTTGAATGGAGAATTTAAATAGTATATACTTCATTTTGTAATTAAACTATGATTTGGTGACAAACTTCTTGGAGGTTGTCTTTAATAGTATTGATCAATTGCAATCTAATTTTGAGTAATTCTTGGTAGGCTTGGCAACCTTGTCATCCAAATGAAAAACCCTGCTTGTAAAGAAATGAAAGTTATCAACATGGTGGTGAAGAATGCTTTATGCACAACGATGTGGTATGTGAACAATGTTGTTTGGTTTGAACTGCAAAGATACAAGTCTGTGTGGTAGAAGGGAATGGGAAGAGGTGTTTGCAAACACTGAGGATGTTGTCACAAACATTCTTTAACATTCATGTACTGCATATAAAGTTAAACATATCAAAACACATATCAAACATATATACTGTATATCAAACGTAAGAAAAGAATAAAAGCAAATATTTATGCAACAGGTCAGATCATAAAGACACCTTCCAAGCTATTAAACACCACCAGCAAAAAATTACTCGCAACCTGCAATTTATGATTTTTAGGTAAGGGAAAGAGAAAACATGCCAGAAATTAGCTCAAATAGAAATATTACATTGACCAAACCAGAAATAGGTGCTCAATAAGTCTTCTTTTTGTAGGACAATAATGATGTCTTTCTTCAAAGTAGATTTATTTACTGTTACCAAACAGCACATGGACCTTAAAACTTGTTTTGCTATTATGTGAAATCCCCCCCCCCCAAAAAATGTGGGTATAATGAACTTTAGATTTAATTTATGCAAATTGATGAACCTCCTGCCCAAATTGTAAGTGGGTACAGTACATGGACCGTTACTTTGAAGGTTTACATGAAACGTTACTTGTTGGATACATGAATCATGCAAAGATATTTGTTGGGATATTTCTTATGAAAAAAACCTGTTTTAGGCTCAGATTGTCTTCAAAGAAGATCCTGCGAGTATTAAAACGTCAGGCCCTCTATTTAACTTAAACTTTTAACCTACACAGGCTTTTCACAGTGGATAAGCAGTTTCAGCTTTTTATTTCCGCCTCTACAATTAGTTTTGGTGTGTATTTTATATGAAACTTTTCATGTAGACAAAAGAACCTTTCAGAATTCTTTGATATCACATAAAGTTTGACTTTTTCAGGACATTGTCAATGTGATTACATGAAAAGTTCCAAATAACTATGCAAAGGAATGCATCATTTTGGCATTGTGGGTGGGTATGTGACTATAAAGCAGAGCTTTTAATTGCTAATTGATTTTCGTCGTTTTTTTTTTCATTATTCATTATTCAATATTAAAATCCCATTGCAAAGTAGTCATTAATTTCAAATTCAAGGTTTCTCTTCAAATGATAAACTTGGTATACGATTTCATTTTCCTAATTCCTAATTAGCAATGATTGAGAGCACACACTGTTTTTCATTGGATTAATTGTTTCAAATACCCAGTTAAATCTACTACAGAAAGTAACATGCTAGGTGGATTTTTCTCTGTAAAAACTTTGTTGCAACCAAATTGCCAAATAATTATCGTATAAGTTGCACTGCAAGTTAACAAAAGATGGAAATATCACATAGTCAGTGTCTCAGAGAGAGACAAGGGCTGCAATTCGATCTCTTCCACAATGTTATAAATCCTACCCACATTTATAAGCAAATCTGATTTTCAGGTGTTGATATGTAAATTGTTATTTTTAGACACAGGCTTGGTATACATCAAATTTCACTTTATCCTCAACTAAAACAGTGGAGACACACAATCTTTGTTCCTAAGGATGTGGCAAAATACTGAAACTTTCAAACCTAATTATGATTTTCCCTGAGTTTGGAAATTAGAAACCAGCATTACACAGGCCTATATACAAATGCTAACTAGAGACCCTAGGTAGTTTTCCATCTTCCAAGTATTGCATTACTACAACTTTTTGTGTGTGTAGAAATCAACTCTCTCAGGTTCAGTACATAGTAATGGAGAGCTCTAGCAAGCTTAAAGGAATCAAAGGGTATAAATGTCTGTAATATCAGACGGAAGTGCCCAGGGAAATCATCATGAAAACCTTGAAAAGTTTAAAACTTAAGCTTACATCAAACATCCGTTAATTTTCAAAATGGAACTGTTCTTCAATAATTGAAGACTCTAGTGATGTTAAATAATGCACATGGTTTTTTTATTCTTTTTCTTTGTTTTTTGCCCCCCGTTTTTGCCTCTATTGACCATGAAGCTATATGAGGATAGTGACTCAATTGCGAGTGAAATCTCAAATGTGAAATGCACAGACATACAGTACTGTCCACAGACAATGGGTTTCAAGTACCAGGCTTGAAACGATGCACAGTAAGCCAGAATTGTGAAACATAGTGCATGGTCAAGTGGGGTGTCTTTTTTATGGTTATTATTCAAAGGAATTTGATAAATTTAGTGTTTCTATAGTATACTAATGTTCATCCACTTTCTTTATTCTTTATTTCCTTGTTACCATATACCAGCTCCACAACTGTACATTACCAATGATCTTTTGATCTACCACTAGTACCACTGGTCCTTTGTTTACTGATTTCCTTGCTGTCAGTTACCAGCTCT
>JAAAKB020259994.1:0-10185 GCA_010014835.2 Apostichopus leukothele
CGACCACACTGGCCGTGTTGAGTTATGTACATAGTGTATATTCAAACAATGAATATTGCCTTTTACAGAATATTTGACAAAACATATTCCGGAGCCTTCTCATGACTGATTGCTTGTCGGATTCTACCAGTCATATCACACTACACAACGGAATTCAATGAAACTTGAAACAACTCAAACTTGATATATCCTACTTAGGAACGGACGGCCAAGTACCTGCTGCATAGATCTGGGCACCAAATATGCATAACTTCGGTCAGATAATGAAAAATTAAATATTGCTCTTTCAGACTTTTCAATCACAATATGAGGTTGCGCGTACACGACAATATGATTTGTATCTGATTATAATTTTATGTGGCCTCCTTACCCCCTTCATGTAATCTCGAGAATCAAATAATGGTAAATGCGGTTTGCCTTTATGTGACATTGTATGCAGATATGGCTATTGTATTTAGTAAGTTCAAAGTCTGCTAAATGGCCAATTAATAATGCAGTATAACATCCTTGTAATACAAGAGCAATTAACCTTTGTATATCCAACAAACTACACTATTGTTTAGCTTTATACTCGGCGATTTATTCTCAAGAGTTGCTGCCATAATCGCTTTTGATAGATAACCTGAGATCCCTATTTTGTCTTCGTTCTCCAGATTGCGAAATTCTTAACAAGATCTGCACCTGCTTTTAGCTGTAATGGTATTGGACTATTCTCCCTGGGTTTCTATGTTGAGTTCAAACAGATACCTAAGAGGTTATAACCTAGACAATGTAATGCTATACGCTGAACCTCTTCTTTCAGTTGGCAGGACGTCCATTGTTTCAGGTGCATGTTTACTCCGCCCTAGCGACGGCACACGAATTTCAAAGTATGATTGTTGGTACAACTCTGCAGACAGTAAAAGGGAAATTGCCTTTCTGACTCACTCATTGACTATCACAGCTTCATGACTGGAAGTGGCTAGACGACTTAGTCTATCTGGCACAGAAACCAATAGGTATAATAAGCTCCTCCGAAGCAAAATCAGAGGAAAACAATAACATGTTATTTCCTAAAATAGCATGTTAACAATACACCACAAGTAGCTCAAGGGCATACGGTGTTTTGTGTCGTCTATTTTCGTGCTCTTTTCAAGTTTTTTGTTTCAAGTGACAGTAAACGTGCAACTTTTATTGATTTGGCATTTATAACACAATGGGTTAATTTTAATTTTAAGATCAGACTGAGGGGCCGACTTCCTTATAGCATTATCTTTCTACGAGCATTCCCGACATTAATCATATCTTAAAGGCAATATTACAGACCTGAATAGCTGTACCAACACCAAACTGTTCTCTTAAGGCATTGAAGACTCGCCACAAACCGCGTTCCGCCCTCTGAAAAAGTTAACTTTCCGTTGCTTGCAAGAAAAGTTTTTTTCTTGTCGTAACAAAATGCAGACAGTAATGAAACGTGATACCTTGTTATCTTTTATCTGGACCTGAGATGTCCATCGCTGTTATGTACACTGTGTTGTGGGTATTGACCGTGGCTGCATGTATTGACTGTACACTAGTGTCTAATTACCAACGGTAGCAAAGCTGTGTGTGTATTTTCTAAGATCGAGGTGTCTAACAATTCTGTTACACCTCATTCGAAACTAGGTCAGATTACCGGCATCAGACGTTTCTTTGTACGTGAGTCTTCACTCTGTTTAAGTCATATGTGATAGAAGACGAGAATATACAGTAATAAACTAGCAAACACAGAACTTACCGCTACTCTTCCGCCACTTTGTGGTGTAATACCTATAAACCAAGTACATATTTTACATTACATAAATTGAGATATCAGTGCGTGTTGGGGAGGTGGGCGGGTATGCGCACCTGTTCCTGCCCAATCAGAGGAAACAGTGACACATGTTCAATAGAACAGAAATTGTCCTAAACTTACTTATAAGATTCCCGTGATTTCAATAGGGTTTTTGTACACACCAAGTTGTTGTACATACCAAGCATGCATTGCATCCAAGCTCTACTTTTGCAGTCATCGTGTTTACGAGGCTTTAAAGACTTTAACCTCTGTTGACCTCAAATAACATTTGACCTTCACCAATTTCATTCGCGATTTGGTATTCATCAAGGGGAGGGAGTGTGGGTGTACATACCAACTAGAACAACAGCAACGTTGTAGCTTATTGACTTTTGAACAATGACTTGTACAATCTATCTTGTTTCAAGCGACATGAAAGAGGACCATACTATGTTGATGGTTTGTGTAACTGATGTTGGTAGACAACCAGCAAGACAGACAGATAGACACTTTGCTATTGGTTAAATCCACTGAGTTAAGTGCGCAATTTAACCTTTTTTTAGTAATCGTGTTTACAAGGTTACAGACTTCGGAATGTGTTGACATCAAATGGCCTTCGACCTCCACTACTTGCAACTGGGTCCTTGTTCTCCCCGCGAGGGATGTTCATGCCAAGTACGAACTTCTATGGTGCGCCTAGTGTGCCATAAGTCCTGAAATCGACTTACGTCAAATTAAATCGCCATATGTCAGTTTTCTCGTGCTCTCATTGGACAACCAGTGTCACATGTTGTTTTCTAGTGTTCTGATTGGTAGAAATCGACATATGTCAAATTAAATTGAACCGGTGCTGTGGCCGAGTGGATAAAGGCGGTGGCATTTGAAGCAGTGGGGCTTAGTAATCGGGAGGTCCCGGGTTCAATACCCGGCCGGATCGTAGTAAGGTGTGTTTTTCATCCAAGAGCAATATACGGTTTTCCCATCAGAAATAACTTTCTAAATTAAAAACTCCAAATTTGAGTTAAAATGTTGAATTGGAGGCCAACCGACTTGTAAGTTGTAATCCATAAGCCATTGCGGGTTTCTCCCACATTTGTGGTCGCTTAAGCGTCGTAACCAATTAAAATGCATATCAAGATACTGCTGGTCTGCTTTGCTGGTTCTTCCATGGTCATGGTTTCCAATTTTGGCATTTATGCAAATCCTCATGTAAAGAACTTGGTGAACATAACACTTAGCTTTTCAAATTTCAACCGTTTGGATTCTGGGGCCTCTGAATATACATATATAATTTAATCAGAGCACGAAAACCGACATATGACAATTCATTTGACATATGTCGATATCATGACATATGGCACACTAGGCGTCGATTTCATCCAATCAAAGTACGAGAAACTTACATATGTCAATTTAATTCGACTTATGTGAATTTCAGGACTTATGGCACACTAGGCGCACCATAAACAGCAATCAGGATGTACGTTTGGAGTTATCAGGCTTACAAGCTTGGGCGTCACAAACATACGCAGCCTACACACATACGCCATCACCATTGCATATATTCCGTTTGCCTATGACAAGGAATCAAAACGTAAAGCTGTGATGCATCTTGTTTCCTTCTAAAGCTGTAAGTTAGATTCGCACAGATATTTTAAAACACTTAAAGACAACAAGATTTGCCCCAGTTTTAGCAGCGTTAAGTTATTGCTATAATGCTAACTCGGCCTTATCAGACCGAGTACTTATGGATATATACGAGCCTATTGTTGCGTATTGTGATGAAATTGTTTGGAGTCATTGAACCAGTGAAGTCCAGTACGACCTTCCAAAACACGCCGTTTATCGTATCGGTTAAACACGCCGTTTATCGTATCGGTTCATGAAAAGTGATAAAGGATTCGAAACGCTTTGCTAAATGAAGTGTTCCTAACGACCTACCACCAAATGCAAACCGGTAGGTACAGTCCAGACACCATGTGAAAGGTGCCGTTATATAATGCAAAGATGGGTGCACCTCATTGACCTCACCCATACGGCTTGTCCATCTGCCCATTACTTACCTCGAAAACCCCACTTAAAAGGCAATTTTCGAACAGGATGTTATATAAAGTTGATTAGTATTCCAACAGTGAACTGTGATAGAATACATCAATCAAAGATAATCATAGGTTAGTTCGAGGTCATATGACCGTATCAAATCTTACCGTGAATAGATGTCATGGATTCATGGATGTCCCTCGGTAAAGCGAAAGCCCCCCCCCCCCCTACCCACACAATATCCTCAAAACCCACAATAAATAGTAGAAACCTATTTATCAAACAGGCTCAGCCTATAGCATATATCAGCGCAGTGCAGCGCATATCAACTGTGGTCCATTTTAATTTTACTAAAATAGATAAGGGAAAGAGTTATCTCAGTTGGTAAAGCACTGGAGCACTCTGGTTCGTATCCCGTTCTTGCCATTAATTTCCTCTGCTCTTTATCCATTGTCTAAAATTCACAGTCATTATTTATTTTAATTATATATTAGAAGACGACTTTCCCATGAAATTCCTTCCCTGCTGCCTCCTGTGATATCGGATGAAACTGGGCGAGATCCCTGATTACAAGATATACAAGGTACTGTGGCTTTCTGACTGGCACCCCAGCAAAGAAACGGCTATATAGGGATAGGGATCGCCACCAACTCAGGGCTGGATAGTTCAGTGGGTACAGCACTGGGCTTGTAACCATGGTCTCTGGCTCCAATTCCGTTCTACTAATATATTTCTTTGCTCTTTACCATTGTCTAAAATTTCCCAGACAGTTTTCTTCATTATATATATTGACGCTGCTATTTTTATGATTAAGGACTTTTGTCAGACTTGTATGAAAGGGAGGGAGGGTGAGGGGGGGGGGTAATTCACGTCCCCTTGCGACCTCAACGCCACCTGCTATTGTTGGTCCATTTTTTTGCTGAAAAGTAGCTATAATTGTAATTTTGTGTGTGTGTGTGTGTAGCAATTTTGAGTAACCATTTTACTATGTGCCGCTTCGACTAACTGGGCTGGCTACCCAAATCCCATAATATTACTCGACTTCGTGATATCTTTTCCATAAAAGAAAGTAAAATCTTTAGTTCCGTGGAATTAAAAGCGTGTTTTGTAAGGAAACCTTAACCAGGTATAATTAGGTTATTTAGTGTATCAAAAGGAAATATTCCCATAATTACAATCAATTATTTTGCGAAATCTCAACCGCGACACTTCTCCACTATAATTAAGGACCTACGGTCAGAACTTCAGTCTAAATTATAATTTCAGTAATGGCAAGATAGAAAATTCGAGTTGAAAATAAGACCATGCAGCCAACATAACTTTGTCATATCTTGTCATGTTATATCAGAAGACATTTTTTGTTACACTGCACACAAGATATTTAACTGCAGACAATCCTTGAACACAACAGATAATAACCGAGTTCTGGTACGCAGTAATGCAAATATACATGTCTGAATTTAATCCAAGCTTTTCTTCTAGAGAGGTCTTGTACTCCTTAGATGGATCTACATCACATATAAAATCATCTAATATCCTATGCTTTTGAAGCCATCGATTTAATAACGTTTACAGAATTGAATAAACTTTGACCTCTACAAAATTTTTGTTCTCACTAGTTTGAATCCACATGTATGGACTCTAGTCATGTTTTGCTGTTCACGCTACGCATTTTTCAGGCTTTGACATCTGATGACGTCAAAACAACATTTGACCTTAACAAGAAACTGTGTGTTACTTGTAGTCAGTAAGATGGATCCATATGAAAGATGTACCAACTAAGTGAGATGTTTATCCAAGCTTTGCGTTTTAAATTAAAATATGGCCACCGATATGGCCACCGACAATTTCTCATCACCCTTGTGGTTCTACCTGGTCCATGACCTGTAAACAACACATAGGCTAAACTTCACAATCTAAAGCGAACTGAGTTTAAAGATAACCATTCAATAGATTTTAAAGATGTAGGCTATACATCAAATCTTGTTTTTTTTTATGGGTGAAAACATCTTATGATCAGCGTTTTGGTGTAAAATGTCCACAGCAGCACAAGGAACATTAGAGAGTAGTCACTGTTCTGGAACAAGCATTGAAAGGCTTATAAGATATGACTATTAGTTAGTCATTTTAATAATTATTGAACACTGCTCTTTTCTCTTCAACTGTGTAGTACGTTAATCGCACCACCCATCTCTTGGGTAAGAAAGGGAAGCATTGCTTCTTTATGCATTTAAACTTGGCTCTCTTTCAAAGTAATCCTAGCTTTTATTCCATGTAGGAATCGGGTTACGTAACGAAAAACGCAATTGCACACAAACACGAGAGCGCGCGCGTACACATATACGTTGTATCTATATAGCAATGTCTGGCATTTTGTGCAACCTATAAAGAACGCCTTCTCTAATGAGTTTCCTAACATCTGGTTCCCCCCTTCCCTTTCCGCATTATCCACCCTCCTTCTACCACAAACCAACCCAACCTCCCTCCTACCGAGAAACTCGTACCGTTAAATGACGAACACAAAAGGAATCTGCTTTTATGCCGATTACCCGCAGTAGGCCTACTATGGTCCCTAGACAATTGCTCAAAATACTGCAAGATAGTTGATAAACTGACTGTTGTGTTGTGTTCTGCATTAATAAATCGAAACATTGATGTTCCTTAATATGTGGTACATTGTCTATGTGGGAAGTGGGGTCTTCCCCCATGTGGGAGGTGGGGTCTTCCCCATGTGGGAGATGGGGTCTTTGCGACAGGGAATGCATCGCACACACGGCAACAGGTGTAGGTTGCATATACTCTGTGGTGTTCTCAACTGTAGACAGTTATATATAGAGAGTTACCGATTACCCAACATGCCTGCCAAATGTCCGCTACCTGACTTGTATTTTTGGTTTATATATAGATTTAGTGTACTGAAATTACTCGGGTAATATTCTACCATATACTGGACTTCGTACTGGACTTGGTTGTGTCATGAAGCTACAACAGTTAACAAAGTGGTTACGTTAGTTTTTGAATGGCTTAACGAAGGTGAGTCAAATATAATGAAGGGTTTCATTCTGACATATTTTCATCAGTGTTGCCATCATCACATTAAAGACCAAACAAACAAGACGTTCCTTCGAAGACACATATGGTTGGTGGGTTTATGAGTTGCAATGTAATTAGATATAACAATACACAGATATGAACGTTTACCGGAAATTAATGAATGCAACTCAATGTTCGAAAGTAATTATTGTCATACTTTGCAGATCAAAGACATGCCTAATAACAAGAATTGTATACGTCTGGTAAACTACTCTGTATCAAACTAGTATAAACGTTCAATACTAACATCCAATCCATCGAGCGCAACATAATCTCACATATCAATTTGCATGCAAAGAAGTGGCGGACATTTTCTGATATACGCAATAGGACATTAAAAGGCTTTAGTTAGAAACATTATATTATGTTAGTAAATGGCAATTCTAAGCAAATTAGTGTGACTTCTGTGATTCATTTGGGAGGTCGGTTGTAAGCAGTTTAGTTGTAGGTAAGTTACACTGTTTTGAAAGTAGCTAAGTAACACTAATTCCAAATAAAATGTAAGAAAGTCATACTGATTCTAAACCTTAGATCTGTTAAATGCTCTGCGCTAAAGCTCCGCTTCTCTGTTTTTTTCAGGGTATGTAGTGCTTCAGTTACCAAGGGTACGGTATACATGAAGACGGGTGCAGCTTATATAGGCAGATAACGCGCCAAGGCCTTTAAGGCATCAAGTGTCCGCATAGACTAAGCGTTCATGTTGTGAGTGTATATAGAAATGCGATGATAAAGAATGCTTATCAAGCCTTGTCTTCATGGAATTAGATTTCTCATCCTACAAATACGTATTACAGTAGCATTATATAGTAAAGTCCTATTCTGTATTACACCATAAATATTATTGCAGCCGCATGAAAAGAACTGAAGGCACAGGGACTCAGTAATGCAATAACTATCAGCAATGATTTACATTCAAATATAACTGTTTATGCACCAAACTGAAAGCTACTCACGTTTTTTAGGAAATAAAAACATATTCTCCGTTCTTGTAGAAGACTCCCTGGATGACTGTGGATCATCGTTCGGCATAGGATTTAGAGTATGCTTTGGTCCAGAAAAGTGTTCATTTAGGATTCGTGTAAATTCGGCGTTTCTGGGAAGCGCGAAGTGGGAGGTGTTCGGCGGGCTCTTCATGTTGAGTTTTTCTAATATCGTTCGTTTTATGTATTCGATACGGTAGCGTTTAGCTTCCTCCTTACGGTGAAAGCAAGCAGGACACTCTGTTTCATTTGACCGGTCAACAGAATGCATCTTGGGTGTTGCTGTAGGGTCGAGATCTTGGGAAGTAGCTCCCTCGTCTCTTACACCAGCTTGTTCCCTACTCTGGGGATTATTTGCTTCCGGATTGACAATGTCTTCCTCTTCTTCTTCTTCTTGTGGCTGTTGTAAATGAGGATTCCGTATAGGTTCTTGGGATTCACGCCTGAGTTCCCCGTGACCATCCATGTGAATACTATGGCCATGGGCGATCAATTTAACAGAAGCACAGAGAAAGACTAAGCACAAGACAAATGTCCTGATAAAACGATTCATATTGTTAGAGAAGCCTCTTGAAGATGGTGAACCTTAGGGAGAGTATACGGATGTGCACAACAGTCAGTTTTCTTTAAACACTAGTACTTTTAATGCAATGTAGTAGCACTCGCGCAACAGTAGCACTTAACAAACGTGTACTGCAATGTAACTTGTATAAACAGCTCTCCTGTATACCTTGCCCTATATGCATTGAGCTGTGAACTGCAACCTTCGCACGAAAAGTAAACAAGGTCCGGTGAAGGAAATCTTGACTGGCGATTCTTACTGCGATATCCGTCGGTCCTAAATTCACAAATCAGGAAGATGCGGCAGTTTCTTCTTGAACGAACGAGGCAACTTAGGCGGCGAGAGACTTGCCGATTCCTACCAAGGTTCTAATGCACAATAAAGATTTCGCTTGCTGAACTGTTGGTAAAACTAACTTAGCGAAGTTTGCTGGTTGCTCTCGTCCGTCCCTGAATCAGCTGGCAATCAGCTGATTCCACGGCTCTGTCCAGGGTCGTTTAAGTATGAGTGTAGATGTCTGTGATTGGCTGTTATATTAGGATAGCCCCGCCCACGGCACGCGTAACTCATGAATGCGGTTCACATTTGGATTTTGTCGGGAGTTATTAACTGCTCAAGCAAATTCTGGAATCTTCTTTTTCTTTTGGTCTGAAGACTATATAAGTTAGTACTGCACCCACACGGAATGATTATGAAGTATTTGTTCACCGTTATGGCACGCAATACTACTTCATTGGTTAAAGCTTAAGACAAAGTCAAGTAATAGACAATCACTAGCAGTTTGTGGGAAGGGGAAAATTTAGAAAAACTAGTTACCGAGGGAGATTGCAATCAAGATTGAGCAAGCAGTGAAAGTTTATTGGAGTACCACTGGGTCGAAGGGGAAGGGGACGAATGGGAGAGGGTAAGAATGTTCAGAGCATTTCCGTTCCGTTTTCCTAGTAAGTTCTTGTGATGCTCATGCTACTCCCTTGCTAATGTAGAGGATAATCAAAAGAGATGTTGTCCAAGTCAGCTATTCAATAATTTATATAACAGTGAGATGTGTTACTAACGTTTCTTGATATTCCCTTCTTCAGAATTTTGAGTCGGTGTCATGAAAGAATGAAGAGTTCAACTAGCTCTTCATGTGGAGTTTGTCTAATATCGTACGTGTTTATATAGGCCTATTCGATACGGCAATATTTAGAGAAAGCAAGCAGAACAATGTGTCACTTGAACAGTCATTTATTGAAGTAGACATAATCCATACCTTTATTAATTACATCATATGTATACATTGATTTCACCATGTCTGATTCTAACTTTCGTTCGAAAATTCGTATTTAAGAAACGTATCGAAACCGAGGGCGCTCTACTACAATGGATTTGCTTCAACTGATAAATCATTCAGAAGAAATACATTGAAGGCAAGTACTGTACTCAAAAGCTTCGTCTGGTGTCCATCGTTTCCAGCGGGAAAGTTGGAACACGGATAGGGAACGCCGGAAACGTTTAGCAGGAATGGGTAGACGCAACAGAAAGAAGCGAGTCAATCTGGTCACACATACGATCCCTTCCCTTGTTCCCCACATCCGTCCTCACTCACTAAAAGACGGAACAAAAGTAAGTTTTATTTTAGACAAGAAGACTACTATAACTAAAGTAATAAACGAACATCTGCTTCTCCCGTCGCATTGATGGTAACCTTATTGACTCCCGGAGATGTCCGTAGAACA
>JAAAKB020260005.1:0-10185 GCA_010014835.2 Apostichopus leukothele
CTCGGACAAAAGGGAGAGGGGGGGGGGGGGAAAGAGGGGGGGGGGGGGGGGGGGGGTGGGAGGGGGAGGTACAGACACGGATTAAACGTTTTGTGGGCATAATGTTATGGGGAAAAGAACCCCCAGAAAAATCCTTCCAATGTTAGATCTAGTTTAATGAGTTTACTGTGTGAAAACGAACAGATAAATGAATTTTCAAGCTCAATTTGGTAGATTTTAATCAAAACTGGTCAATGAGAAACCTCTATAAAACTATATTTTCGGAATTTCTGACTCAGGATCTTTCAGATAATTGTACAAAAATAATAATAATTCGTGTTCTTGATAAATGTATTTTGCACACCAGATGTGCAAACAATGTCATATTTGTTCATAAATAGAAGCACTGTTTCTCCCAGGTGTAAATCTGAACATTGAAGGTCCCAAAACAAATGAGAGCCTTATTATATAACCTCGCTAGCCACTGGGTTAATCCATCCTTGAGAGGGAGGGAGGGAGGGAGGGAGAGGGGGAGGGAGGGGAAGGGTGACCATTATAATTGGTAATAAATCAGTTGCATGCGGTTTTTCCATATATCATTGAGTGGAAACTTCCTTCGAAAAATGTCGGTACTTTTCAATGTTTACATCATTTCTCCGTTCATCAACAATTCATTATCATCTTATAGCGATATAGTTGTTCTATAGAAACTAATATCAAGGCCTACCTTATAACAGCAATGTTCAATAGTAACCCGTATCATAGCAACGGGTAATATATGTTTCTAGCCTGTAATTGATGTTATTGTTAATTATGTGCACGCCGAAGGCGCAGGCGTCGGAACCTATGCCTTCAAGACGGCGTTCCTTTGTATGTATGTGTATGCGTGTGTATGTGTGTGACACATACGCATGCACAGGTAGCTAGTTTTAAACTTGTTATCTTAAAAGAATAGTCCATATCAAAATGTCTTTTTGATATCTTAAAGAGGAACATAATCTAAGCATTCTGGTGAAATTAGCATTCAATTCATATGTACCGTTTTTGAGATATTGACAGTGGAAGTTACCACCTTTCGTACCATATGTGAACTTGGAGCGAACAGGTGTGAAGGTCACCGTTGCACACTGATAAATAATGCTTTGTTTTCCTTTAAAATTTACGTCTAATTTTATACTACACAATTGGATGCATCCATAATGTGAATGTACCATAAGTTTTGGTTATAAACTTCACATCCCCTTTAGACAAACTAGTAACCCTATCCAATCCAAGGTCAAATCAATAGACTGAAAAATAAAGAAAAAACAAAACATTATTTGTCAGTGTTCAACTATAACATCACACCTGTTTGCTTCAAGTTCACTTTTGGTAGAATATCAGATAATCAGTGAATATCTCAAATACGATACATATAGGAATTGAATACAAATTTCACTAGAATGCTTAGATTATGTCCCTCTGTAACATATCAAAAAGAAATTGTGACCTGGACTATTCTTTTAAGAACAATACAGTAGATTGCTACTGTCGAATAATTTTTTTAAAGCTTTGTATAAGGCAAAGCAACTTTTAATTTTAAACCCTGGTGATTCTTCACTCGTTTTTAAGTTGAATTTCTCACATTAGACCTGCAGGGGATGTAGTTTTTTTTTAATTTAATTTATTTTTTATTTATTCCAGTATAAATATAAATTAATAAATAGGATAAGAAGTACATAAAGGAAACATATAATTACAGTAATTAGTTAGAGGTCAAATTTGAAAATATGAAAGTATACTAAAGATATCAATATTGAATATTAAAATACTTCAGATGATTATAACAAGGGTTCTAAAACTCCATTTTGGGTAAAAAGTGCAGCTCTGTAAATGAAGGAATTTCTAAAAAGTGTGATTCTAAAACTTGGAGTGAGTTGAGGATTTCTTAAATTGTATTTTGTATTATTGCACAGAGAGGTCAGTTCACAATGTAGAGTATGATCTTCGCAGGCAAGTATATTTTTGGCAAGTCTAACAAAATCATTTCGGGCTGCAACATTATCTTACTTACAAGAATATCACAGTCTAAGCAAAATATATTTGCGCAATATTTTAGGAAACTCTTAATCCTCTTCTGGTCTCTAGCATGTATGAAGTGGTACTACACTGGAACTGCATAAATAATTATGCGGTAATATGGAAGCATTAAACACCTTCTTGCGTGATTCAATGGGACAGTGGGGAGCAATATAGGTTAATGTTGAAACAATATAATATACTTTAGATAAGATCCTTGAAATATGAATTAGTAAATGTTAACTTATCATCGATGCAGACTCCTAGGTACATTGTGTGGCTAGTGCGTTCTACATTTTTCCTCCTTTGTTTCGATCAAGCCTTCATGTTTAATGTTAATATTTTCAAATAACATTTCTTTTGATTTCTTCGGATTAAAGCAGTAAATTCTGCTCCCCACATGAATTAACATCTTTCGTAATAAAGTGTTGATAGTCACATTGATTTTTGCGATGTGTACGTTTAGATATGTTACAAGATATTGCAGTGTCGTCATCATATTTAACAACAGAGCAGTTCGAATCTGAACGTATTTCATCTGTATATATATAGTAAATAATAGGGCTGATAGGGAACCTCCCTGTGGAACGCCAACTTTAATCTCGGATGTAGAGGAATACCCTTTCTGTAATTTTATTTTGCCTGGACCAGCCTTGTAAGACATCTGCCACCCAGTGAATAAGCCAGTTTTCGTCGATAAATCTACACAAATCATTGATTAGGCGGTTTGGTAACACTGTGTTAAAAGCACTTGAAAAATCTAGAAATAACACTTTTGATACTGTTGTGTCTTTCTGATTTAATCCTGGCACAGTACCATGGACAAGGGTAAGTATTGCGTAAGAACAGGAAACGCCCTTTCTGTATGCAAATTGGTTCTGATCGCCACGTGTAATTATCGACTGCATTATTGTACGGGAGGAGTATTTGCTGCATACAATTGAACCCAATGCTCGAAATATCAATTGGTCGAAAATAATTTACAGACATAGGGCAACTCGTTTTTGGCACAGGTGAAAGTTTTGGCATGTTTCCAGTCAGATGTGATGTGGTTTTGATCAATATATTTATTAAAAATTACAGTAAATATACCAGCTATCTCATCACAACAGTACCATGGGATATTATCAAACCCTGAAGCAATTCCATGTTTAACAAGTCCAAACTGTTTTCCGACTTCTTTTTGGTCTATTTTGGGTACAGAGTCAGTATTTCGATTCGTTAAATTTAGACTTATATCCTTATTAATTGCATCGTTAAATCGTCCAAAATGGTTGCTTAATTCGCAACCTAACTCCTTAGTGATGTTACTGTTGTTTGTACAGTTTTCAGGTTTCCTTACTGATTTTAGAAACTTCCACAGAGACCCTGAGTCGGAGGTAATTTTCTTGAAATACTCGCTTCTATTCTTATAAACATATTTATTGATGCCCCTCTGTAGTTTGTTTCTTTGGGTTGTGTTATCGGCCTCAATGTCTTCTCTTTTATCTTTCTAAAGTTGTCTAATATTGTCGTCTGCATGTAGTCTGCATGTAGTCTGCATGTACTCTGCAGGTAGTCTGGTCATCATCTCCGAAATGTCAAACTCACAAGGCATTTACGTAATTGCGTCATATAATTTGGCGCCTTTTCTATATGGTTAATATAGGAATGTATTTTCTAAGTGTGTCATACATGTGATGGTGTTACATACACCGTGCAAATATTGCTACCTCTCGTTTGTTGTTTTCGTAGTTTTGTTTGATGGTTGTAACTATACCTTTGCCTTCTAACATTATATGACACGTCTGTATACGATTTTCACTCACACAGGTAAGCAGTATGACGCGTGGAGTCTTGGCGTGATCCTGTACATCATGGTGTGTGGAACTATGCCCTTCGATGACAGTAACATCAAGAAGATGATCCGGGATCAAATGGATCAGCGGATCAGCTTCAACAAAAAGAGAACAGTCACCCAGCCTTTCAGAGACTGTATCCTAGCGATCCTACACCCTGACCCAGAGAAACGACTCACCGTGGAAAGAATGCTTGATGACCCATGGATCAGCGACACTTCCGGATGTGACGTAATCGATGACGTCATCGTGAATAATACTCCCCTGGGAGAGTCAGCGCCTCCCAGGCAGGTCGTTACCGTTGAGCGAACGACGGAGGTGGTTGAGATGGCCAATCGAACACCGCGATCTGATATTGGAAGGACTGTCGTCATTCCCTCGCGACGTCGGGCGGCTCGCGATGACGACTCCGACGAGTCACCGTCCGGAGAAAGCTCAAATAAACTTCCGAGGTTGTGAATCTGAAACTGACTGCAAAGTGTGGAAGATAGAACTTAAATGGTGAACGTCTGGTCACCGAATATCTCCCAAGCTTTTGATATGATTACGTAATTCTTTGCTCTTTTCAGCGAATCGTTGGTCTGTTTGCATTTAGTAATTTCATCTGGCATTATACAGTGTATGAATTCTTTCTTGTACTAGCTTCTTACAGTCTTGCTTAGTAACTTAAATTTATTGCTATCAAGTCGGCTTGGAACGACTAAAAAATCGTGGTCAGTGAACTAATTGAACTCTTTAACTATCATGTTTGTACATACCAATCACTGATATGCCAAAGAGTGTGCCGATATTTTGGCTTGTCAACGAAATAATAAAATTGTATAAAAGTCGTCAAGTCAGAGATAGATTCAATTGTTTTTATTCTTGTATGAACGGAATTACATTTCATGGAAAAGTAAAAAAGCGCTTTCGTCACGTTACCAAAGTTTATTAAAGCCATGATTTTTTCTACTGCTTTGGCCTCTGAGAACTAGTTTAATAATTTTGTTAGCATAAATCATTAGTAGGACGATAACATAATTTGGCAATAATAGTTACAGTCAACGGATTCAATAGTCCTGCGTGCTATCCACTCAGGACAGCATGCAGGCGAAACAGACAAATATTAACGAAATTAATTTTTTAATTTAGTGTAAACTTAGAACCGATTACCTCCTACCTCCATAGGCAGTATAGGTGCCACAAGAAATAATAATAACCCCCCACCCCAACTCTCCCTCCCTATAGACTGGAGCAAAATACTGGACTGTAACACAGTCTCGATAGTGGAACTCGAACAGGTGTCGTGACAGAACCATCGTTGATTTACTGCACAGGTATATTCGATTTATGACTAAAGATCACACAGACTCACAAACCGTTATTGAAGTTAATATGCTTGAATATACGAAATGCATCTTCTCTTTAAGAGTGAGGCTGTAATTGGCAAGTGAATCTAAAGCTAATCCAAGGAAGAAGACAACCATTTTAAATTGTAACAAACCACATCGAGTTTAACAAACCAAACATAGGCCTATGTATACGCTACAAATATTAAACAATCGATGATATTATTCTGGGCGTGTCACCATATAACAAGTAAAACAAAACTGTTTGTATTAATTAACTGGAGAAATTGAATTTCCAAAACCGTTAAAGGAATCATTAAAAGTTCATCTCTTTATTTGCCTGTGAAATAGAAGCCACGTAGTAAGGGCACACTTCCAAAACGCTTATAAGGAGGTTTTAAAAATAACATTGTTTGACAGTAAGAAACGTTTCGGAAGTTTCAACGTGGAGTGACCGTTATTGGCCAGTGTGGTTCTCCTCAATCCGATGGATTTTGACTTAAAGGGTGTGAAGACTCGCGCACAAAGAAACGTCTCATGCCGGTAATCTGACATAGTTTCGAATGAGCTGTAACAGAAGTGTTAGACACCATCGAACCCAGAAAATACACACACAGCTTGCTACCGTCGGTAATTCGACACTAGTGTACAGTCAATACATACAGCTAGTAGTCAGCTACAGTCAATACCCACAACACAGTGTACATAGCAGCGTGGACATCTCAGGTCTAGACAAAAGAAAACAAGGTATCACGTGTCATTACTGTCTGCATTTTGTAGCGACAAGAAGAAAACGTCATTTGCAAAGCAACGGAAAGTTAACTTTTTCAGAGCGCGGCACGAGGTTTGGGGCGAGTCTTCAATGCATTTAAGTGTTAGTTTGAATTATAATAATACTAATCATGATTCAACCATCTAGACGGTTTCTTCTATCTGGTGAAGCAGACCAGCAACGTAAGGGTCTATGCGATGATTGGCTAACCAATGGTTACGTAATGTTTCTGTTTCCATGGCAACGAATTCAGGATTCGTTCTCCTATGAAATCTATCACGATACCGACGCAACAGTTGAGGACTTGACGCAATAAGGACAATTGGTGTGAAGACGAAATGAAGGAGAGAAATCAAATGTGAAACTGCTACATAGAAGTCAACTAGTGGAGATGGTTGCACGAGCCTATATGTCAAACAGAAGGAAGTTACCAAGTTAGGAATGAAGCCACAAATACCTATGGCACTAATCACCATCACACCTCTACTGAAATTCGATTCGTGATGGTCCACTTTCCGGGCTAGCTCGAGTCTCTTCTGTATCCGACGACGGAGATCCAAAGATGTGTCCTCCGCTAGACGAGTTAGCCTCGCTCTTTGTCGGTGCCATCGGTCGTCCCTTCCAGACAAGCCGGTCACTGTCGGTCTTGTAACTCTCCGAGGAGGAGGGAGAGGAGGAGAAGGAGGAGGAGGAGGAGGGGGGTCATGAGAAGGAGGGTAACGAATATTGACATGGATTTCGTTATTGCTTTCTAGTCTGTTTTCATTATCATTTGAAATACCTTGTCTATTTATGCTATCTGATTCCCGTATTGGTACCACATTCTGGACTGGACAATCTGTCGACTGGGCGTTATGTCCGTTGCCATCACTTTGGTGAGTTTGATGACGTGAACTGCTCCCTGTTGGACGACAGTCATGAATATCTGAAACATTTATTGGTGTAGGGAGAGGTAACTGAAGCGTAGCTGATTCTGTTGTCTTCTTTAAAAGGAGGTTAAATGTAATAAGAACTGTTAACGTCAAACCTGGGAAAATTATCCAAACAAATATCAATAAATAAAAGTATTTCACGTGTTTCTCAAATCCATCGATGGTGGTTGTACAAATCCGTTGTTCCTCGACGTAGCCGTAACTGCCCCAACCAATTAAAGGGTATATTGAAAATAGTGCACTGAAAGCCAATCCAATGAAAATGATTGCAAAATTGGAAAGATAACTAATAAATATTCTCCTATGAAGTAATGGTTTGAATCTAATGATACGCTCTATGATAAGAAGCGTCAGTGAGATGGACGACCAGAGCTGTGTGAATTGATAGAGCATTGCGTATAGCTGACATAGGAATGAACGGCTTGAAGACCACGTGTGGTTGACTACATGGGGAAACAATGTTGGCAATGTGAAAGAGACGTTGTAGATGAATATAACAAATTGAATATAGTAAGATCCGGGGTGATAATATTGTCGACAACTTCGAAGGTTAACAATTGCTATTACGTTAGCAATTAATGAGAGGATCGTCAGACATATTGTTAAAGCAGTCCAAACGGAATCCATCTTCTTCAAGGAGGGTTACAATAACGTGACTCTCACATCCAAGCTTCCTAGTGTTGAGAAGGACTTTTATTGACGAACAACGAAGGAAACTCTCTTCACAACTTGATTGAGAAATAGCCTATTTATATGTTATAGTAGGCTTGATGTGTCCATGAGACTATTTAAAATAGACTTCCGCCATGAACCAAGTCAGCTTGGTTGATCACGGGCTTATTCTTTCATGAATATAATTTCGCCTATATACTGTTTAACTCCGTTTGATGCATTTATAAATCAAATCCATACTGGAAAAACAAGAAGAGTTAATCACATGGTCACATATATATTGTAATAGCTCACGTCTTCCACAAAACGAATATTTCTTCTGAAGCACACGAACAGACCTGGACTGAAGATGGCGGTGTGACGTCATATATATAGTTCATTCCGATCCTACATAAACATGGCGAGATTGTCAAACATGATGGATATGGATTTCTTCATAAAAGTGAAACTTGTACGCTTTTAAATTAATCAGTTAGCTCATTATGTCGCAGTGTTTGCAACTCTCGCTCACATGATCCGTGACAAGGCAGGTACGTGTACTCGGCTGGCAGCTCCCTTAGTAACTGGTATAAACAACTTGTCACATGACTTCAATACGTCTCTATGCGATGAAGACATAGCAGGGTACAGTACACGATATGAAACAACGTCACACTGTTCGTACGCACAAACATTCGTGTGTATAATATATGACCATATCATGTGCGAAGTCTTGCAGGTTACGACTCACAATCTCTGTGCCTACGATCTTTCTCATGTAGGTCACGTTTATAGCAGTGAGAAGCCAACGCCATAGTAAACTAGTCGTTTGGTTACACTCTCACATGCTTGCATGTAGTTGCCTTGGTAACACCGTCGGTGACGATATATGACGATATTGCTGCCCTACATAGGACATTATTTCCCGTAACTTTATACCATTTCAATAACCACTGTTCAATGTCTTGATTACACCGTACTGTGGCAGATGATATAGGCAAACAATAAAATGTTGTAGAGCCTATACATGTTCAACTTACAAAACGGTTTTCCTGTCAGGGAAATACAATCTTGAGCCTGCGAATATATCGACTATTTAGTTACGGATGCTCTTCAAACCAGGGAGTTAGTTGTTACAGCCCTAACAATTCCCTTTTCCAAACAGCAGCCGTCCACTGGAATGTGATGAGCCTTTTAAAATAAATAAGGATATTTGTATGAGACCTCAGACAGTTGGTTTAATGTCACTTTCTTGTATGTGGTTCACTGAACTTGAAGAAAGGGACGGTGATAATGGAGTTTGTTATTTAATCAAAATACGAAAACATTCTTATAGGGGTCGAAAAATCAATTGGTTCAACAATGATTTTGAAGTTAGCATTTTCCGATGCAGAAATACAAAAAAGTTGAAATCTGTTCATTCTATTCAGATAAGTACACTCTGCATATCATTTGTGACGTCATACACGGATAATACAGTCAAATTGTCATTGATTTTCATAGGTTTCCGGAGATGCATGTATATGGCCGTGCACTTATCCGCTGTCGCTGGTTGTGGTTGAACAAAACGCAATCACTCACCGCGGTGCAACCACTTGCGCACACTATATAGTTTTGATATATTTTCTTGACGATTTTTTTGAAATATTATAACTGCAATTTCAAATATAATATCAACAAAACTACCTATCTTGAAGGGAGACACAACTCAATCATCATATTTCACTTATATATTACAGAATCATTTTGCAGAATAAACTCCCCAAGACAGGTCAGAGAAATCTTGCTCCGCTTGAGAGATATTGTAGTATAAAATCGTATCTGGGGAAGCTGTCATTTTGTAAATCTGTGACGTCATAGAGCCACTGTAGGATCCTAAACCTTTTAGTTTCTCTTTGTTTCTTTTCATATTTTCAAGGTAGAATGTTAACAGCGTTAACATTGTGATGTCATCATCAAGTCATGTATTAAGAAAGTCAATATTTTCGATTCAGCATTTGCGAAAGACATCTCCATTACAGAAGAGAAACATTGTAATATAAAGACAGAAAAACCACTGAAGCATATGTGGCTCGATGATATCATAGTTAGACTTGCTCAAGTCTTCGGCGCACGTAGTGTGAAGAAGCAATAAATGTTGTGATATCTCACTAAATGGAATAAGATTTTTCTTATCTGTTTGGGAAGCTTTTCATGAAAGGTATATCTATCAGATAGACCAATGATAGTGGTATAGGGTTTACGTCTCCAGTAACTTGCCTTCACATATCTGATATAGAGGTAGCTGTGCTGAACATTTCCCGAAACAGCGAAGTACTTTTTCCATGCTGAAGATACTCGGTATGATGCTCATATTATCTCATATGTGCAAGTCTTTCAAGGTTGAGCAAGTCTAAACATGAGATCATAGGACCAATTAATAGTTATGTCAGGGTCGTAGCCACGACTGGGGTGGGGGTGGGGTGGGGTGGGGGTATGAACGACATTCCTCCTCCCTCTGATCTGGACATCGCACATGGTGTGTCGTTTTATTATCATTACATAGCCGTTGCCAATTTAAATGTTGGCCGCCCAATGTCTCAGACTTTGTTTTCAGAGCCTTCACTGTATGGGGGGGGGGGGGAGGC